>JPJW01002184.1:0-21760 GCA_000750755.1 Pseudogymnoascus sp. VKM F-4513 (FW-928)
TTTATAAAAGCCTTTATATCTAATCCCCTACCTCCTCTATTAAGTAAACTAATATAATAAAACCTCTATAAGTCTTATAGTTTAAGACCTAGTGTTACATCTTACTCTTTCTTTAAAAGAGGCTCTTTTTATAAGTAATAGCCTTATAACCCTTAAGTATACTTTTAGATTTTAAAAAGTTATATAACTAATTCTTTAATACTAGTAAGTATCTTATTAGCTTTATAATTTTTAAATAACCTTTAAAATAATATATAATATATTTATTAATTATATAAAGGCTATTATAGTATTATTTAAAACTTTATTTAGTTCTAATATATTATTTATATAGTTATATACTCTTATTAAAAAAGTTATAATTTACTATTATAGTAACTCTCTAATAAAGTAGTAGTTATAGTAACTCTTTAAGTAGAAAGTAGTTATAGTAACTCTCTAAGTAGGTAGGCTATATAGCTATTTACCTATTTACTAGTAAGGTAGTAATTGTTTTATAGTTGTAAATATACCCTACTTCTATATTATCCTTATAAACGCTACACTCTGCTTCTAACTATAATTATATATAGCTGACTCTGCTTCTAACTATAATTATATATAGCTGTTTGCCTATTCGCTAGTAAGATATAACCTAGTAGTTGTGCGGGCTCTCCCGCTTACTAGGGATACTAACCCCACTTGCTAACTAAATCGTGACTAGGGTGCAAACACGTCATTGATTGCAATTGCGAGTGATACGAATTACCATTTAGAAGTGTAATTTGTACCACTCACTGCCCGACCTACATAATACTTGTCTATCCTCTGTACTTCGCACTTCAACCACCCGACCTACCCATTATCCCTCCTCTCATCGTCGACTGTAAACGAAGAACCACTGCATTATCTGTCGGAATCATGGCGTCGGCGACTGGCATTCCACAACTAACCCCCGACGAGATCGCACGTCGCGATCCGGTCCCTACCGAGGGGCTAGCAGAGGATGAACCGCTCCTTGGTCGCCGGGGAGCTGCATCTCAGAGAGAAGGGAAGGCGTTGGGGTGGAATCTGATTATCGGTATATCTTCTCTTCCCATCTGCGCCGTAACCCACTAATAAACCTTGTAGGAACGGCCCTTATATCTCAAGTCGGCATCGTCACCCTGGTCCTCCTCATTTTCTCCGCCATATTCAACTTTCCCTTCTCCCTCTTCTCCTACCACCCGCTCCTCAACATCTCCGCCCTCGCGTTGGCCACCCAAGCCATCATTATCCTCCAACCCACCCACACAGCCTCGCAAAAGATATCGGGAACTCATGTCCATGCCGCTCTCCTTGGCGTCGCAGGCATTGGCTTCGCAGCAGCCTTTGCGATAATAGAGTACAACAAGTTTGACCACGGTGTCAATCATTTTACCTCTGCGCACGGTCGCCTAGGGCTTGTGACGTACATTTTGATCCTTCTTCAGGCCCTAGTCGGAGTGACGCAGTTCTTCGTCCCCGGGTTGTATGGTGGCGTGGAAAAGGCGAAGAGGGTGTATAGGTGGCATCGCGCCAGCGGATATGTACTGCTGCTTCTGATGTTGGTTACAGTGACCGCGGCGGCGCTAACAGAGACTGGAGGGGACGTGATGGGGCTGAAGTTGGGGCATGTCGGAGCTGCGGCGGCAGTGGTTGCGGTTGGGGTAGCGGCGAGAATTAGGCCAGCCAAGTTTCGATTTGGGGGTGGGGGTTGGGCGAGTCAGGGATCTGAGGATACTGAGGGAGTGGTAGCATGATGGTAGACCGCGTGCGGGATGAATATCCAGAGGCTTACCTTTGAGAATAGCTGATGATAAATAGATGGGGATATATTGATAGTGCGCAGCTTTATTTTGCTCAGGAACTTTAGCGCAGCGTAAGGAAGGCATACAGAGAAGAGTAGTTATTTATTAGATGTCGAAGCTACTATCAACCGCGAGATATTCCGCCTTAATTGGTCTCTAGTACCTGAACCATGTCATAGTCCTCCTGAACGGCGATGGTAAAATCAGACTGCGGCTGCCCTGTCTCCACCTTCTGTCCAGCTTCCAGCCTCTTTACTTTGTCTACAACCGTCACGCAGCCCTGCTCCCGCCTCTTGTCTGTCGCATTTTCGATCTGTGATAGATCATTCTCTTGTTCTCCAATGCGACCCGGTTCTCCTGCGATATTCTGCATTCGTTCCCGCTACATTATTGGCTGTAGAAAATCGTCGGCATCCATCATCCATCAGCATTAGCAACCATTGCAGATTGTAATATAATATTATAATCAGTAATCAGAAACCGAAAAAACAAAGCTCCAATCTCATTCTCAAGTTGATATCACGAAGGAACGTTGATTGATAATCAAACTCCTACACCAGGCCGCTTCGGGTGAAACGGCCCGAGAGCGCAAAAAAAGAATTCGACTAACCGCGAAGTGTGGAAGCGCGATCCAGGGACGAGCCGAGGTTTGCCCCAGGCAATGCAGAAATTTCATTGGCGACGATGATAAATTGCGTGCACTGGACTGCCGATGGCGCCCTACCAGCCGCGTTCGATCGCTGTTTCGGTGGGTTTCTGGAGGATTAGTAAGTCACCGTGAACAAGCTGATCAAGCACTGCGAAAGGATGCTCTCTCGGACATACCGCTTGCCGCCGATGAAAGGGTAGTGGGGGTAGCGGGGGAAGTGAGGGGTGGGCTATAAGAACCCCTTCTGGCCGGTAACATAGATGAAGATAATTTAACAAGACAAACAAGACTTGCATTGAGTTGCTCATCACTCGGTTTCTCCCACAAATCTCACATCTCTCTCGCCGCTCTAAAACCGGCACAATGACGGTCACTCAAAGCAACCTTTTTGCCCCCCTTTCCCTCGGCAACCACACCCTCCAAAACCGCATCGCCCTTGCACCTCTCACCCGTTTCCGTGCGACCGACGCTCATGTTCCTCTCCCCATGGTAGCCACCTACTACGCTCAGCGCGCTGCTTCCCCTGGCACCCTCCTGATCACTGAAGCAACCTATGTATCCCCTGCCGCTGTTGGATACAAGCACGCCCCGGGGATCTACAATGCCGCCCAGGTTGCCGCCTGGAAGCCTGTAACCGAAGCCGTGCACGCTCGTGGTGGCGTTATCTTCAGCCAGCTGTGGGCCCTTGGGCGTACTGCGGATAAGGAGGGCGCCGAGAGTGAGGGACAGACCGTCAAGGCACCCAGTGCTATTGCGGCGCCCGGTGGTGCACTCCCAGAGGCCCTGACTGAGGAGGAGATCCAGCAGTACATCCGCGATTATGCGCAGGCAGCCCGGAACGCCATTGAGGCCGGATTCGACGGTGTTGAGGTACACAACGCGAATGGATACCTTCCCCACCAGTTCCTGGAGGAAGTTAGCAACCAGCGCACCGACCACTGGGGAGGGAGTGTTGAGGCTCGCTCACGCTTTGGAATCGCAGTCGTCAAGGCTGTTGTTGAGGCTGTTGGTGCCGAGAGAGTCGGAATCAGACTGAGCCCCTACTTCAAGGGATACGGAATGAACGCAGTGGACCCGACCGAACAGTTCTCATACTTTGTGAGGGAGCTGAAGAAGTTTGATATCGCATACCTGCATCTCGTCGAGGGCCGATTCGATGGAACCAAGGAGGAGAGGGACTCGGTCCGCTTCCTGGCTGAGGTCTGGGGCAAGGAGAAGCCGCTGCTGATTGCGGGTGGATTCGACGCCAAGAGCGGCAAGGAGGTTGTGAAAGAGTATGAGGGGTTCAAGCTCGTGGTTGTCTACGGGCGCCACTTCATCGCGAACCCAGATTTGGTGTTCAGGATCCGTGAGGGACTAGCGCTGACGCCGTACAACCGCGACACGTTTTACAATGCCATGCAGGAAGAGGGGTACACGGATTATCCGTTCAGCAATGAGTTCTTGGCAAGCGGTGAGGCGCCGTTGGAGATTAAGAGCAAGGCTTGATTGAGAATGGTTTTTGCATAGCGTGGGTACAGGAGTTTAGACATATTTTGCAATTTGATACCAATATTATGTTGTTGAGTCGGGATTTGATGTATCTTTGTGATTCTTTTAGGCACCGACTATGGTGGCGTCTATATACAGTACTCTCGCTGTTCCCCCATTTACACCCAATTCACCACCTACACAGGTTCATCTGCCCAATCTGCCTCCGCGTAGCTTCCACCCTCCGCCCTACCCCTAGCATCTAGCTTTGCCAAAAACTCCGGAGGCACTGTCGGGATATACTTTCGCTCTCTCTCTCTATTCACTCCACCAAACCCGGCCCCGAAACTAACCAACATATCTGTGCTTGTCGGCAGTGAAAATGGAAGCATGAGCGCGGGATCCAGCAACAGGTTCTCGGGCGCATCCTCTTCCTCCTCTTCCTCGTCACGCTGTATCGAGTCGGGGGTCGCGGGGACGCTGCTGTTCCCATTGTTTTGTCCTGGTTTTACAGGTGTCGAGGGTGCTGAATCGCCGGGTCGCGGCGAGGAGGCAGCAGCACGCTGGCGATCTTTCCGAGCTTGCGCTTCGTGCTGGAGATTGATGAGGTATTTCATGGCGCTCTTCGGCAGGCCCTTCTCGCCAACCTCTGGACGGTAGTGTTTTACGGAATGGATGAGTTGCTGTGGCGTCAGCTTCGTCAGTTGCTGTAGTGTCCCCACAAGACTCTCAAAGTCGTCAGGGGCGAGGGATGAAAAGCATTGCAGCCACTGGAGGAGCTGTATGACGGGTGCGAGATGGCGTCGCGCGGCCTCAACTGTGGTTTCGCCTGACGCTGACATGGACCCGTTTTCGTAGTGCTCTGGTTTGCGGTTGTTTGCTCGGGCCCAGTCCTCGAGGATGGAGATGTTCATGCGGATCTGCATCGCCTTGGTGCGGGCGAGGTAGCGTCGGTTGGACATGACTCGGTTGAAGAGTTCGGCGGCAATCCAGTAGAAGAGCTGTGCTAGGATTTGTGACGAGATGACGGTGTGGATGTCATATAGGTCGAGAACGAAGAGTGTTGAAGAGAGGAGGGAGGTTACGTTGCGTGGGGCAGGTTTGGCGCGTTGTTTTGGGGATGGCGGTCGGAACCGCTTTTCCGCAGGTTGCTCTTTGACGGTCGTCTTGCGCTTAAAGATCTTCCACTCATCTTGGAAGGCAATGTCTTCGAACCCGGGAATTGTTTCGTGGTCGAGCATTGCGGGGTCCAGCACCTTGTCTATCCTGCGCTCTGCATCTCTGATGATGAGTATGAAGATCTCATTGATGAGCTCCGCTAGCTGCAACTGGAACTCGCCTGTCGATTCTGATAGTCCTCCATCTTTTTTGAGGTAGTGCAATAGGAGTGTGGCGTTGGACATCCAGAATGCCAATATTGTCATATCCCACTGATATGCCTCGACGACATCGTTGATCTTATCCATGGCCATGATGAGAAGTTTGCCGAGAAGCTCCTGGCTGGAGTGGTAATGTGCGTAACGGGCGCTGAGAAAAATCATGTTTGCTGGCACAGGCTTCTGGGAGGCGGACCGTTGGGGCGTCATGTTGGTGATGACAATATCCAAGATGCGGTTCAGCTCGCTTTCTTGGAAGACGAACATTTGGTCGTGCAGGCAGCGCGCCCAGTCGAATTCTTGTATTTCCTCTTCTAATTCTTCGGGGGTCTTGCAAAGTCAGCATGGTCTATAGTAGGGAGGGCCTTGTCTCACCTCTGGCTGGTCATCCATCCCAACATTCCCCAGATCGACCTCCAAGTCCCTCGCACTCTCCATCATCATACGCCGCCTCAATTCATTTTCGGCCATCTCCTCCTCAAAGCGGTCCTGCTCGAATCCCGCATTGTAAAAATCGTCTGCGACGCCCGCATTCCCTATGTGGTACCCACTGTCGTGAAGATAATCCGAGAGCTCGCTGTCGGGCGCAACAAAGTCAAAGGCGGTACGCCCGGAAGATGATTTTGCGTCTGGGGAGGCGCCTGCATCAAGCAAGGTTTTGGCGATTCCTTTGTGTCGGTTGGTCATGGCCCACATGAGAGCACTCCACTGGTTTCGGTCTTGCTTGTCAACGTTGGCTCCGGCTTCAAGGAGGGCGACTACGACTGGTTCGTGGCCCTAATTTGTTAGATGAGATTTACAGACTGGGGAGAAAACATACAAAGCAGCTGGCGTAGATCAGGGGTGCCGTGCCCTCCTCATCTGGTAGATCTAGATCAACGTACTTCCTCGCGTCTCCTCCAAGAATTCGCTGTATGCGCTCTACGTCGCCATTGCTAGCGGCCATATTCAGTGCCCGTTGTAGCGTAGCCCTCTTCTCGGCATCGTCCAGCTTCTCATCCGCTGCAATTGCGTCCTCGTCTCCGTCTGGTGCCGACCCATCACGGTGTGCGGCCTGTGCGGCGAGCATCTCCATGAGCCTGCTGTCGCTGTCCTCTACTCGTTGGGAGACATCGCCAAAATCATCCGAGAGGGAGAGATTGCTAAACTGTAGCGGTTTGGCCAACACCGGCGCAGTGATGAACTGTGATTGTCCTGTCTTGTATTAGCGGGGTCCTTCACCGCATAAAGAGACGCACCCTGCCACGCATCGTACATCTCCGTCTCTGCCGTAAACTCGGGAATGGCACGGCGATCGTTGAGGGATTTGGGGAGGTCGGCGGGCAGCTCCTTCGGTTTCGGCCTGGTGGGGGACAGCTCATCGTCGCTGTAGGTGGCAGCGGGGACCCCGCCATCGGGGTCCTCAGTGTTCATTGTGGCCTGTCGGGTGCCGTATTCATGCGTGGTAGCGATGGTAAGATTTGTAGCTTAGATGCTTTGCAACATGGCCAGAGAAGGTATTATCTCGTCCTGTATATGTTTGTTGCAGTCGTTTTGGAAATTCCAAAATAATGATGGTGGTGGTTGGCCGATGCCTTGAGGGGCGCGTCATTGGTTGGTGGTTCAAGCTTGCTTCTTTGAGTGTCTTGGGCGGTGAACGAAATGGGCGATTCTGCCGAAATATATATTGTCCTCGGGAGCTTCAAAATTATACAGCAACGATGCCTCCTCCACGGTTAGGTGTACGGCCTCTTCTTCGACAGTCGCAATGGCGATCTTACCATCCATCACCTCGCCTCCGGGCTGAACCGTCTCGTCCTTCTATCGCTCCGAAACCGACCATCGACATCAAGCATATCCGGCAAAATCCCGACCTCTATACCCAGAACGCGATTGAGCGCAACTACGGAGCCCAGAGCTCAAATCCCCAGCGCATCAACGAACTATTTACGCAATGGCAGAGCCATCAGCAAAATGCCCGATCAATGCGCGAGCAGAGTAACATTCTGCAGGCTGCACTCGCGAACCCGACATCAGCCAAACACCAGGACGCCGCGCGAGCGATTGGATTCGAAGATTTGAGCAGAGATGGGATAATCGCCGCCAGCCGCAGTCTGAAGAGTAAACTGGCCGGTATCGAAGCGGAAGAGGCGGAATTGACGCGGTCAATCGAAGGGCTGGCCCTCGAGTTGCCGAATTTCACAAGCCCCGACACCCCGCGTGGACACGAACCAAAGGTGCTGGGCTATATTAACGAGCACCCGTCGGGAGAGTCGGACAAGTCTCACGTCGATATTGGCACTTCCCTGGGTATACTTGACTTTGCGAGCGCAGGGTCTACGTCGGGATGGGGGTGGTACTACCTTCTGGGCGCCGCGGCACAGCTTGAGCAGGCGCTCGTGCAATTTGCTCTCTCGAAGGCGACGGCACGCGGATGGACGCTTGTTGCGCCGCCGAGTATCGTCTACTCCCACGTCGCAGCAGCATGCGGTTTCATGCCCCGAGACCAGAGCGGTGAGACGCAGATATACACGATTGCGCAAGGGGAGGGGGATGTGGCACGCGGGCGTCCAGAACTGTGCCTGGCTGGCACGGCGGAGATTCCTCTGGCGGGGATGGGCGCGGGTGCGGTGTTGGATGCAGGAGTTCTCCCGAGGAAGTACGTCGCTGCCAGCCGTTGTTATCGCGCAGAAGCGGGCGCCAGGGGCGTGGATACGAAAGGACTGTACCGTGTGCACGAGTTTACAAAGGTGGAGCTGTTTTCATGGACCACACCAGAGATTGAGGCTGCGACGGGGGTGTTTGAGGAGATTGTGGATATGCAGATTGAGATTCTGCGCGAGCTGGGACTGCACTGCCGCGTGCTCGAGATGCCGAGTACGGATTTGGGTGCGAGCGCGTTCCGGAAGAAGGATATCGAGGCATACTTTCCGTCGCGGAAGGGGAGGGATGGGGGGTACGGGGAGGTCACGTCGGCGAGCGTGTGTACAGATTTCCAGGCGCGTCGTCTCGGTACGAGGATGAGTCGAGGGGGGAAGAAGGAGTGGGTGTATACTGTTAATGGGACGGGAATGGCAGTGCCGAGGGTGCTTGCAGCGGTGTTGGAGAATGGATGGGATGGGAAGGGCGTGAGGGTTCCCGAGTGTTTGAGGCCATGGATGGGGGGGGTTGAGGTTATAAGGTAGAATCGACAGATGTATAAATTATTACCACTTACTTTCTCTACTCTCTTATCCTCCTCTTAATCTCTATAGCCCTTACTTTAATAGGGATATAGCCTTTTAAATAAGGGTAGCTAAACTATAGTTTGTTTATTACTATTATATTACTACTTAAAGCTTTTACCATTTATAGTTGCACCTACTCACATAGTTACTACGATCACCACCTACTCGCATAGTTACTGCGACCACCACCTACTCCTATAGTTGCTGCGACTACTGCCTACTCCCATGGTCGCTACAACTAGTTTTAGGGGTATCCTTGAAGTTCTTAAGTATATTAGTAAATGTAGTAATCTAACTTGTCTTCTAATATTACTACTGGTATTCTATAACTACTATAGACGTTACACCTATAGTGAAGCTTACTCTTATAACATCATTAAGCCTTAATGTTTAGTGTAAACCCAGCCTTCATGAACCGAACAATAAAAAAGATAAAAGCTCCTATGACCCCCGTTGTACCCCCAAAAACCCACACGCCAGTCCATTCGAGAGGCTGGGTGCCCCCTAGTATAGCACCAGCACTTGGCCCACCAATCAACAAACCGAGTCCGGCAATCGCAAAACCTTGCCCGACGCGTGTGCCAATCATAGACTTGTTCTCGGTGAGCACGCGGAAGCACACAGGCGGCAGCGCGACGACGACGCCACTGAGGAAGCCTGTAACGATTGACAATACGATCATTCCGGCCGCATTGAGAACGCCACGCATGCAGTATATTGTGACGCCTAGTAAAAGTGTCGTCGGCGCCATGGTGTTAAACACGCCGATGCGGTCAGACAGCGCGTTAGGCACGATACGCCCAAGAACTGACCCGGCGTTGAAGATGGACACCATGTAGAACGACAACGACTGGTCGGTGAAACCACTATCTTGCGGGTAAAATGAGACGTAGAAAATAAGCACTGAGTTGCCGATAAAGGCGAACAACAGGCCCAGGGTGAAAACTATGAACGGCATGTCGACGAACGCGGACCAGTCGATTAGGGCGCGCGGCTTCGGCGCGCGTACGCGCACCTGCATCACGGCCAGCGGAAGGATGAAGGTCGCGAGGGCGATGAAGCCTATGACCCGCACAGCCCAGGGAAAGCCGATCTGTCCGAGGAGCTTGTAGAGCACGATAGGGTAGATGACGCCTCCAAGTGAGGAGCCGGACGATGCAATGCCAATAGCGAGGCCCATATTTGTGCTGAAATACGTCGGAATCAGTGACACTATAGGCGTAAAGAGCAAGCCGCCGCCGATGCCGACACAGAAGCCTTGCGCCAGCAATGCCTGCCAATATTCTGTACACAGAGAGAGCATCATAAAACCCAAGACAACCAGGAAACTGCCAGTGAAGAGGAGGAGGCGGAGGTGGCCTCGGTCGTATATGGGTCCGGCGATGAGCCCGCTGAATTGAAGTAAAAAGCATTGAATTGAGCCGATCCAGGAGATGTTAGATGAAGAGGCCGTAAAGAGCTCGCCCGACTCGTAGTAGGTTTGGAAGACGGCAAACGTGTTGATTATGCCCCATGTGTTGAAGAAGATCATAAAGCCCGCAGCTACCTGGAGCCATGCCACGAGTCCCCCATCGGGAGGAGGTCCGCTAGGAGGGCCTAGAGACATTGGCGGCTTCTCGATATCGGACTTGTTCTTAGTCTTGTTATTGTCCGGTTCGGTCTGGTCAAAATTCGTCCGCGCCATCTCTCCTTCCGCCTCGTCCTTAATGTCTAGATTAGAAGACATATTTCTTTGTCCTTGCTACCGTAGACAAAACTTGAGAAAATCAGTTCGAGGTTAGTTGACGGAAAAGCGTAGAACAGCAACACCAATTGCTAAGCTTGGGTGTAAAACAGTGACTCTTACGCACGGAAATACCAAGATATAAGTAAGGGGAGAGTTCTGCTAAAAGGGGGCAGCGCATGAGATAAATTAGCATCCCATGACGGCGGAGTAAAAAGCCTTGCCGCCGTTGCCCATGGCGGCGGAAGGAAATGCCTTGCCGCCGTTGCCCGTGACGGCGGAATATAAAGCCTCGTCGCATCACCAGTCCTCTCCGTTGCAACGGAGTCTTGTTATTCACATACAATTACATATACGTAGACCTACAACGACTAGACGAAGACCCGGCAACAGCATAAGCAAGCATAAGCGGGGTGTGACGAATTGGCGTTCCGTCCGTGACGGCGGAATATAAAGCCTTGTCGCCGCTGCCCGTGACGGCGGAATATAAAGCCTCGTCGCATCACCAGTTCTCTCCGTTGCGACGGAGTCTCGTTATGCAGTTACATATACGTAGACCCACGACTATGACTGACGACGCACTAGACGAAGACCCGGCGACGGCAATATCTAAGCATAAGCAGGAAATATCAGCTCGTAGGCAAAGGAAGATGCGCAAAGGGACGCGATCTTGCTGGGAATGCAAACGAAGGAAAATCAGGTGCCTCTTTGCATCGTCAGAAGATAGCATTTGCATCGGCTGCGAGCGCCGGCGTACTCCTTGTGTCAGCCAGGATATGCCTGAAGATTTATCTCCGGCAATCATAGGCAACCGTCATCTCGGTGAGCGCATCGCAAGAGTCGAAGACCTTGTGAAGGACATTCTTGCCAGCCAACCTTCATCCACGACGAGTCCGGTTGATGGACAGGCACGGCAAGATAGACGGCATTCAAACCCTGATACCCGCCAGAGAGCTCACGTAGACGTTTTGTACGCGCCCTCCCCAACCCGAGCTCCTCTGACACCAACAGAGGTATGTACGCGAATAACCCATAATCACATTGCATGTCGTCCCTAATTGTTGCCCAGAGTCTTTTAGAATCGACTCCAAGGTCATCACTCCTCGTATTAGACGCACAAGGGGTATCTGGTCAAGCCGAGAGCGAAAGAACGGCCCGGCATCATTTATGGGCAGCCTTTCCAGCTAACGAAGATGTCAGGATCTTGCTTAGAGAGAGTTCTAGGTCTTCGCTTTACACCAGTTTGATCAACACTCAGCCGCGTAGCAAGCTGACACTAGAGACGCTCGCGCCGCCGTACCCTATCGCTGAACTCCCTAGTCCCAGCTCTCACCCGGTCATTTTGGCCAAATGTATGCTCATGTTTGCAATCACTCTGCAGTCTCCGGCTGGAGAAGCGTTCCTCGGCCAGATTTCTGAACCACCAAGTGTACTCGGCCGTCGCTTAGTAGAGGCTGCTACGACATGGGTAACGACCAAGGAAGAGATGCATGGAACCATTGAGGGTCTTGTTTGCATAATCCTAGAGGGTGTGTTCAAGATCAATTGCGGCAACCTTCGACAGGCTTGGGCTGTTTATCGCAGGGCAATGACAGTTGCCCAAATTATGGGCCTTCATCGCTCTCACACGCCACCGCTGCAACGCATCGAGCCAGCGTTTGTTGCTAACCCAGAGTTCCTGTGGTTCCGCATCGTGTACATGGACCGTTATCTCAGCTTGCTGCTCGGTCTACCTCAAGGCACATCTGACAAGAGTATGGGAGCCATGTCGGTTTTGCGGCACGAACCACCCTTGGGCAGGTTCGAGCGACAACTCACGGTCGTTGCGTCTCGCATCTTGGAGCGCAACGAAATTGCCTTCGCCTCGAGCGAAATCGCGACAACCCAGTCCATTGACATGGAACTATTGAGAGTTTCCAAGAGCATGCCGGCAAGCTTTTGGCGTCCAGTGAGTTTTCAAAACCTCACGCCAGGGTCGCCGGAAAATCTCCTAGAGGTGGTACGCCTAGGAGCCCAAGTCTACTATTATGGCCTGTTGATTCAGCTCCATCTACCGTACATGATGCGTAGAACAGGTGAAAATGGCGATCACGAGTACTCCAAGATCACTTGCGTCAATGCTAGCAGAGAGATACTGACGCGCTTCATCACTCACCGAAGCTTTCGTCCCATGTCGTTCTGCTCGCGACCTGTGGACTTCTTTGCTCTCTTAGCGTCGATGACACTTCTCCTTACTCATCTTGACGCTCATAATCGACCAGCCACCAACGTCCTAGCTCACCAGCGCTTGAGCGACCGCGCCATACTTGGCCAAGCCCTGGAGAAAATGGATGGCATCAGTGACGTTTCCAACGACGTTGTAACCGAACAGAGCGCCAAATTGGTCCGACGCTTACTCGATATCGAGGCGGACGCGGCTGAAGGAAGCAGTTACACCGCCCGAAGCGTGGGTGGCGACGAAGACAATACGCAAGAGGATATGGAGAAAGAAGGCGGGGAGCTTCGCATGCATATCCCCTACCTCGGTGTCATCAAGATCGCTCGCCAAAGTCTCATCACTCGAGAGCAGCCGTCGCTGGCAAATGCGGCATCTCCGCCGCCGCCTCAGACTCCCCGGGTAGACTTCTCACACACAGCCTCAACACTTGTCTCATCTAGTGACGTGTGTCCGACTCTTCCCAATGGGTCGCCTGCTGCTGAACAACAACAACCGTTTAATCATCTGCACGGCATGGCGCAGAAATCCACCGCTTGTTCGGGCTATCTGCCGGCATCTGAACGGCCTAGCGTGCAGTACGACGAGCAGTCCACTTATGCACAGCAAGAGTCCGATCCCACTCAAAACAATATTACGGTGGAGTCGTATAGCTGTCTTCCTGGCATTATGGCCAGCGTCGACGAGTGGGCTTTCCAGGGCGTCGACGCGGCGTTCTTCGATAGCTTAATGAGAGGGGACGTCCTGTAAGGACACAGGGCTTCATCTCAGAGAGTAATAGCATATAGGAGTGCGAGTCTAAAAATTTGCCAAGGCTATCCTATAGGTCTACTACGAAAGATACAAAAATATATAAATAGAGTGAATCGTAGACTTCCGAGCCTCTATTTCCGGCTCGGACGATGCATTTGGCCGGGAATGCCGATCGAAAGTAGGCATGGGTCCGGAGTTCCTTCTCGGACGATACCTCTATCCGGGAATTCCGATTAGGAATGCGTTGGTCCAGAGTTGCTTCTAATAGAAGGAACTGCCAAAGGATATTATTAGGATAGAAGGAACGCGATTAGATAATCACCTTCCTTTTCTTTCCTCGATTAGATAATCGCCCCCCTTTCTCCCTAATAATATCCGTCGTTCCTTCTAATCCTACCTTTCTCTCCTTTCTCATTTGTTCTTTCTCTATTTCCATTTCCTGGAGCATAAATCCTAGCCTCTTAACTTCGAGTCTTGAATCCCGAGTCTTGAATCCCGAGTCTTGAATCCCGAATCCCGAATCCTAAATCCTGGATCCTGAATCCCAAACAGCAGATCTCTCAGTGCTTTATAATCCTAAAGATATTTTAGTCCGAAATGAGCTGAACATTATGAAATATTCCTTAGAACAAATTCAATGAATATTGTATAAAGAGACCAATGGTTCCCACATCTCGTCAATAAGTAGTCACTTGGTTTTACAGTTACATTCAATCTTACCATTATCACACCAGCATTCTATCTAACGAACATTAATCGCCAACATGCAGACCAAATTTCTGTCCGCCCTAGCCATTCTTACAGTGGTCACACCTGCACTTAGCATGCCAGCGGTGTTAGGCTCAAACATCGATGTCCGCAGCGCCCCTGCTGGTGATGGTTACTACTATGTGTCCAAAAACGACGACGGCACTCACTCGACCGCTTTCAAATCACTTGCCGACCTGAACTTCACGGTAGCTGATGCGGGTTATATCACCCCCTCTGCAGATTCTTTCGTCCAAAAGCGAAATGGTGATGTCGCGTGTGGTAACATGCGACTCAACGCTGACGACACTCTGAAAGCACAGTCGTGTCTCAGAGCCGCAGCGGACAGAGAGAAGGCATGGTTTAATGGACACTGGGCATTTGTTTGTATTGTACCACTTGGGACATTTGAAGTTGTGCTAACACTGAGAAAATAGTGCAAAGTCGGTGGTACTATGGCATTTGCCTGCAGCTACCAGGACACCAACGTTAATTCGGGCCTCCTCAATGATTTTCAACTCTCTATTGATCACGATTGTGGCTGGCCCCAAGGTGGAAACAAACGCTGCAAGAACGATTGTGGTGTTTCTGATTTTGACGTGGGGAGAACCTTCAGTGGAGATCATTTTTGCACGAAAGACTTCGTTGGGTGGTAGAGTGTCCTCAGGACACGTTGCAGAGTAGACTTCTACCAAATATCATCTGAAGGGCATGCTTGAGAGCAGACTTCTGCAAGTGTTGTCTAGCTGCGTGGAATTTTGGAATATTCTTTTCTTAGCCAAATAGCTGACCTGTGTCCAAAATCAGTGTTTTACTTTAGCAACACTAGGCAGCAGTTATTTCTGCATTTTATGTCATACGTATCTTACTATATTTCCTAGTAAACATATAGTGAAAACAAATTATATTGCGACACTCTCGGTCCCATAGCATACCTATTGGCACGATTAAGAGTAATAAGCAAATGGTTTTTGATCATGTGTATGATGGAGAATCTAAGAATCGCTGCTTCTTGCTGCCTAATGTAAAGCTGACTATTTAGGAGACTCATATATATAAGCTATAAGCTTTGGTAAGATCCCTATAATTGAAATGATATCAAAAGGTTATTTTGATACCGTCAACGCTGGGTTTTAAGAGTATATATTTACGTTATAGCACCGGAAATGCTCGCAAACAGTGACTCTACCTGCGACAGAATACGTAATATTGTCAATAAGCGACGGACAGATATACAAAACAAGCATTAGTCTAGCCAGACGTCAGCTGAAGCGGAGGCGCACCCCTCCTCGCTCGTAACTTGTTGGAGTGCTCTACAACGGCCCGATCCAAAGCCCACCACCAGTTCTGGAACACGACCTGTCCAATCTCCCAGTTCTTGCTGTCGCAGCAGTCTTCATTCAGAATCCTCACTCCCTCCGCCGAGTCTTCAAGGTCGTACTGCAACTTGATCAGCGCCATCGGATCCTGTGCAGCCTTCGGCCTCCGTTCTACCGGCTGCGAAAACATGTAGATGAACTTGTTCCGCACTGATGGCCACGGTAGTATGTCCAGTAAAGGGTGATGAGGGATCTTCCCCTGGACTTCAGTCGGTTGCAGGTCTGGTGGAAGTGTTACCGAGAGAGTAGTCGATGTGAAGAGACGAGTGGCTGTTGGATCCCATAGTGATTCTCCGCAATTGAGAAGGGTGGCCATTTCAAGCCCTGCTTTGATGACCTTGAGCTCAGTCACCACGAGATTCGCATCATCCGGAAATGTGTACTGCGATGATTCGAGAGTCTGTAGCTCGGAGTCGAAATCATTCAGGTTGTACAGAGGCGGCGACAGGTCTTGTGCAGGCCCTCGATCAGTATGTGTATCATAGTCACGGCGTGAGACCTACCGAAGAAGAATTGATCCAGACCATTTATATCATTTGGATAGCCATCCGGGCTGCTGTTGGTGCTGCTGGATAGTGAGTTCCACGTACTATCTGAACTTGGAGACGTTCCATCTGATACAGGCCAGAAGCTGTCTCCAGCCGCCTGGACCAAAGAGGTGTCCATGCATTGTTGATTTAGGTCGCCGGCACTGCCATTGGTAAGAAATATCTCATTCGTAGAAGAAGCCCTGGTCGCAGCAGATCTACGCTCCAATGCATGCACCTTCTCTTGTCTTCGCTGGCCTGCTCTTGCAGTCAGTTACGGGGTATATAACGCTCTAGCGCTGTTATCGCCCTGTAAATATGGGTACTGTACTCACGATAGCGTCGCTGGGCTAAGACGTTCAGGACCCGCTTTCTGTCGGGATCGCCCCGTTTTGGAACTTCCAGTGATTGTATCTGAGTTTCCGGCATTATGCTTTCTGTATTTTTATCATGAAATGCCCAAGATTTTGAAATATCTACAATGCGGGGAAATGAGAGGCGCAGCTGAAGGCCAACATGACAATAACAGCCAAACTATTTGCGGTTAGAACATAACGTTATGCTTCACCCTTGGCGGTTTCCGTCATGGAACATCATAACACTCATAATGGCCATAATGGCCATTATGCCCATAATGTTCAAAATAATATTAACCAATGCTTGCCAGTAATGCGGTAATATGTGAATGAAATTATATAAATATGCAGTTCGTCCTCTTTTGTGGTCAATCTCAATCCACATCATCGACAGCTTAATATTAAATATCCTCAGGGCGAATCAATTTGATTAAAATCCCTTCAAAATGGATGCAACCTCAACGTCGCAGTTCGCTCCCCAGGAGCCACAGCCAACCTTCATGACCAAGACATTTATCACAGCCCTCGCCAATGTTCGGATTCTTGTTGGGGCTGCTGCAATTGTCCTGCCTCTCCCAGCCGCAGCCCTATTCGGACTTCCTCTCGCCTCTGCATCAAGAGGCCTTGGCCAGTTTTATGGAGCGCGTGAGCTTGGTATGTTATTATCCATGATCACTCAATCAAATACTAATTGTCATTTGAAAGCTCTTGGTGGGCTTCTATTCGCTTCTTACAACAACTACATGAAATCAACCAAAGAAGACGGGTTTCCACTCAAAGCCACACGCGAAGCTACCAACGCCACAACAGTAGAAAGGAAGGAGGCTTTGAAAAATGCGTTATGGGCATGTCTGCTCATCGATACGATCGACCTGGGGTGCATTGCCGTCAACGCGTTCAGGGGGGAGATCGCATTGCGCACGATGTATCTGGGCGGTGGCGCTGGTGTGCTTGGTGCCGTTTTCGCAGCGTCTGCATTGAAAGCTTTGTAAGATTTTGTCTGGGATATGATGTTGGATTATTCATATTGGCGTAGAAGCGAATGCGTCACTTGTTTATATAGACCGAGGCCCAGTTATTATTTGAGTATGGAAAGTTACAAGTCACTGTCCGTTCCGTGTCACCCTTCTAAGTCACCCAGAGAAGTTCATTCCATGCCGATTACGTGACAGCCCCTATTCTGTGCCAGATAAAATCTTTCTGCCGCTTGATGAGAAACTCCATAGCAAAAACACGACGCATTGAAGAATTACAGTTGTCATTCTCCATATATCTCCACCTACCTCGCTCCCCCTTTAGTTTCCATACCTCACGCCATTTATCCCAGACTCCCGCTCCCGCTCTCTATCTCTATCTCGCCGCCCCTCCGCCGCTAATGACTCTCTACTAATCATTCTCACTTCATTTGGCCCAAACGCCACCCTCCGCTTGTCAATCCGATCATTCGCCGTCAGATCGCTAGGCTCTTCCTCTCCTTCAGAGTAAAATATCACCCTATCCCTTGATCGGCTACGCGACGACACCCTGGCCCCTTCACTCCCTCCACTATTTGCATCCCGCACGTATGGAGGGCGATACCTGTGTGAGTCGCGTCTCGTGCGCAAAGGCGAGCGCTGTCGCGTCGGCATCTCTGGCAACGCGATACCCAGTGAGGAGCCGGAATCAGAACTGGGCAGGTACTCCCCTGGGAGACGGGAGTTGCGGTACACACGTGGCCTCTGGGCAGAAGGATACTCGACTGTATCGCGTGAGGAGTAACTATATGTATCCACGCTTCCACTGGTTGCCGTTGAGACGCTCGGGGGCGTGGGTGCTGGTGGGAGGAGTGGCTGGATATTTGTGCCTGGCTTTATGTTAGAGTTTGTCCATGTGTGCACGGCAAGTTGATACAAACCTTCATGATAACTTTGTTGGTCAACGCTTGCTTCAGATGTTCCTTGCCCGCTCGGAAGAACTGCACCGTCTAGGTCGCGCGGTCTAATCCGCTGATAATTGGTATGCCGACCGATACGGCTTCTAGCCCGACTCCATTCGTCGGGGAAATACTCTGCAAGATCATTCTGGCTGATGAGCTTCTGTGAATCTCGACGAGGTTTTCTGCCTCGGTCGACCCGCTCTTCTCTCAGTTCACCAACGGTGGAAGTCGATTTCTGTGGCCGATAGACGTAGCGCTCCGTTACAACAAGCATCTCATCATCTCTGAGGCTACTCAACTCTTCCTGTATCTCAGGATGGGCACTGCGGGTATTTTGTGGTGGTAAATTTGCCCGTTCTCTCCGTCTATTTGAGGCAGTTTCGCGAAATTTGGCCAGGGAGTCCTCAGAAAGATCCTCCTTCAATATCTCCGCTGACACTTTTCTTCTAGAACCCTGTGACTTTGGCGATGTGTGTCTGGAGCGCCTTGGTGACCGATTTCTCTCATGAAGCGGTGTGCCGTCGCTGAGATACTCCCTGTACGCTTTCTCGGCGAGTCCGTCCAAATCCGACGATTCCTGACTATCGTATTCATAGCGTTCCGAGTGGGGTTGGGCTTGACCATGACGAGTTTTCCGACGGGCAGAACTTCTACTTCTCCGCGCACCTTCTGGTAACAACTCGCTTGACCTACGTCTGATGGGTTCTCTAATGACCACCAGAGGGGATTGTGGCAGCTCATCGCCATCTCCTTTGTCTGGACGCTGATTTTGGCGCCCCTTCTTCCGACCTTGGTCGATTGACTTGTCGGTGATGACAATATATTCTTCGACGGGCGTGCTTTCGCGAACCTTCTGGCCGAAAATTAGCTCCCGCAGGAGTTTTGGGAGGTGTGGCTTGGGTGGCATTACCTTGGATGCATTGCTGCCGTATTCACCATCTAGTTCGAGATTGTGATGTTGATTGGTGCCCTTCAAAGTGTTCTTAAAAGCGTCAGTGTACAACTCATAATATGCCGCTATAAAAACAGAACCGACGGTCTCCACACATACCTTTATCCTTCGGTCTCGATAATAGTTTCGATCTGCATCATGCGCATTTCTTCCTTTGTTCACATATGTGACCGTCTCTCCTTCGCTTCCAGCACTTGGGTCACTATCCTCGCTCGACGTCACCTCCTTCTGGCACTTTCCGCAATATGACACAGGAGGGGCTTCTCCAGCATTGATCGGATGCGTCGCCTGGTATTTTCTTGATCTCGGATTGCCGCACTGGGCACAGATATGGATCACCGGGAACATAACCTTCTCATAAACCACCTTTTTAAAGTTCTTCTCTCTCTGAACCTTTCTAAAATGTCTCCTACTCTTCTTCGTTGGGAGTTCAACCTCAACCTCTGAATCAGTCGATCTAAACTCCCTTTCACACTTCTTACAGAATGACACGGGAGCTGTATCTCCAGCCTCGAGTGGATGCGCGGCCTGATACTTTTTCGATCTCAAATTCCCGCAATTTGCGCACAAGTGCTGCGTAACAGTGATTGATGTTGGAGTAGCTGCAGACGCGGCAGCTGCGGCGGGTTTGTCATGTTGTGAATTGAAGCTGCCAAATCCCATGTTCCCCATCATGGGCACCATCTGTGGCTGTCCGCCATACATGAATGGCTGCTGGGGGTAGCCAAAGTGTCCCTGGTGCATCATTGGCGGGTGTCCATGTCCTGTGGGAACTTTGGGGAGCAAGACAAGTTGACGGTTTCCTTGCTGGTACACTCCTGGCTGGGGCGGGGCCTGCATCGCAGGTGCCATCGGATTCGGGTCGCGTCCATGAGGGCCGTGATGCAATACGGATATCTTCTCGGCCTCGGCCTCTGCTTTATCCTTATCCATCCTGAAGGCAGTGCCGTCAAACACCTCGCTGAGAAGATCGTAGCCAATGCTGAGGACGTGTCCCAAGTCATAGGATGAACTGCTTCTCACTTTGCGTCGACTGGGTCGTACTAGACAAAGCTTCCCGTTAATTTTCGTCACACTGGTGTCGTCGCTCAGGAAGGGGTGCATTGTTTGCCTTTGACGGCCAGCACCCAGAGCAGTGCAGAAATTGGATCAATTTGAACAAATGTAACATTTTTATACGTCACGGTGAGGTTGGGGATTGCAGCTGGTGAGATGAAAGGTGAAGTTGAGGACGCAGGTGCTTGACTTACCAGACAAAATAGAGGCGTTGGTTTGTGGTTGTATTGTTCATGGTCACATTGCCAATTTGGGAAGGAACGTGTTTGGATAGGTTGTATTATTTTGCCTCGCAACAATTCACTGTGAGTCCTGTCAAGTCCAGTGGATAAAGGAAATCAGGAGACAACAATCAACAAAATGAATTTATAGAATGTTACCTTCTATATCCCACTCCCTAACTGGAGATATATGGCAGGACATGTACGCTCTACTTCCCTTCAAACTAGCAACTCTAACCAACTTGCAGGCATCATCTGCCTCAACATTCTCAATCTGTTAACTAGCCACCTGGGTTCGCAGCCGAATAGAACATAAGAGTAAACCGTGAGCATCTTTGAAACATCTTTAGCAACAGACTCTGACACTATCAGTCCATAGCACGTACTCGTACTTTGCAGAACTGCCCACCGCGTTGTCAACTTTCATTCTGCATCTGGACAACAAGACTCTTCACTCCAAAGAAATAAATAAAAAGCCGTGAAACTCGCGGTAAATAACAGCAATCCAACGCCTTCTACAATTCTGATGGTGAATTGAGAGTCTAATCCATCAGAACAAGAGTTGAGTCCCTACAGTGCCGGCCCCCTCACGACGTCGACAGCATCCGAAAAAGGGGCCAAGCATACTGAATTCGAAGCAGACTGTGGAAAGCACTCACAAGAGCAAGGAATCCAACGAGAGACTATGAACCCCCAGATCAGGATTGGATTCCTGCGACGTCGTGTCTGAACGACCTCCTCGTCCATTCAGTCCCGATATATCGTTGCGGAAAGTTCTCAACACCCCTGCCAACAATATCATTTGAATCCTACATGTCGTCTGAAGCTCTACAAAACACAGTCACGGAATATTGATAGTCCGTTATTTAAGATTCGTGAGAGACATGTCTTGTTTCAGACTCACTCATGTACCTGAATATAGCAGCACATACGCGTTAGCCAACTTGTGGTTCATTCACAGACACTATTATCCTTATGGCCGCCTCGCGCTGACCAGAATCTACACTACTGCAGGAACACAGCGCATAGTCACACACATCATGCTGCGATGTAACACCTCACATCACGTGAATTCCATGTACCCAAACCCAAACCCCAAACAAGACGCGCCCAACCATTCAATCAATCCCCCCCGTCAATCTCTCAAGCATTCCTTGATTCGGCCGCCGCGCCACAGACCGGATGTCCCGCGGCGTCGCGCCATCTCAGCCGCCATACGCACACGCGCTAGCCCTTCATCTCGCGCCCACCTCGGGGAGGGGATGGGAACGAATTCAGGCATGACGGTGGAGAGGGCGTGACGGATGTATGTGAAACGAAGCTCGCGTGTGGAGATGTGGAGGGGTGGCGTTTCGGGATGGATGTGGGGGACAGAAAGTTGTTTTGGCCCTAGAGTAGGGGGGGGTT
>JPJW01002186.1:0-17649 GCA_000750755.1 Pseudogymnoascus sp. VKM F-4513 (FW-928)
CATCTTCCTCCTCCTCCGCCTCCTCTGTTTCTTCAACCCCTTTCCGACAATCGCCTCATCTCCCGAATTCTCAAACCCAATATCCTCTGCTTCTTCCCCTCTAACACCAGCAGCAGTCTAGGTCTGGCCGATTTTGAATTGTGAGGGATGCTTGCTATAATGTAAGTATGTCAAATTTCTGAATGGTGATGGTGGTGAGTTTTATATATTTGCAATATGAGCTCTAGGTACGGGGTATAGGTAAAAATGATAAAACCTCAAAATAGATCCTCTCAGAAAATACACATGCACATACACAAAAATAAAAATAAAAATAAAAAATGTCCTCATCGCTTTAGTCAGTCTCTACACTCCTCCGCAGAGACAGGTCTGAAAAAGCGTGAACCCCCTCCCTGCATCAAAAAAAGAACAGCAACACACGCCTCTTTAACAAAGGCAGGTTACTATCCCCTTTCTCGAGGGAAAAGGCTTCTTTCTTCTCGCGCCAAGCCGTGATCTGCCAGCCATTGGGGTGAATGAAGCTGTAGACGTATTGTGTATTCTGTTCGGAAGCGCTTGTGTTTTTGTGTCCCACATATTCCCACATCTCACACGTCGTCTTCGATTTTTGAGAGAGACGACTCTCTGGGCCACTCCTCCCACCCACCAGGGTTAGATCGGTATATCGTACATTATATAAGTACATGCGTCTATCTATACATATATGCCCGTCGCTGCAAAAATGTCATGCGAGGTCTCTTCCCGCGCCGCCCGTATGCCATCGCTATCAAAGCAGAGAGAGGAAGGGGGAGTGGGGAATCGTAACGTACACACCAAAAACTTACAAACAAATCGTGCCCCCCGCTCCTTACGCACTAGCCTCCTTCACCTCCCCCTCCTGCCCCACCACCTCCTCCACAGTCTGGGCAATCCCCATATTCTTCACATCCCAGGTCCCATCCTCGGCCCAGGCCTTCTTCTCCCCCAGGAACACCATCCTCGCCTCCTCCCTCTCAACATTCTCAACAATATACTTCTGCGCCACCTCCCTAACCTGCTCCTTCGTAACATCCAACAACCTCTCCCTGCGCGTCTGGACCATCTCCTCCGTAACCCCCGCCACAAACCCATCCATGCCCTCACTATTAATCGACACCGGGGCATCCAAGCCCTGGAAAACCGATAACTTCGCCTCCTCCAGATCCTGAGCCGTCCACTCCCGCTCCGTAGCCCAACGCCCGGCATCACGCATGATAGACATGGTGTTCAGCGGGTTCGGGTCGCGGTATGAGTAGAATCCGAAAATCCCGTCCAGGCCCCGCGAGTACGCGCCTCCGCCGTACGCGCCGCCCTTCTCGCGGATCTCGTGGTGGAGATGCTTGTGCGTGAGGAGCTGGGCGAGGATTTGTAGCGGGGCGCCGGCGGAGGAGGTGTACGAGACGGTTGGGACGGCGAGGGCGCCGTAGTAGACCTGGTAGGGGAGCGGGTAGAAGGTCTTAGTGTTGCGGGCGAATTGCTGGGGTGCGGATGTAGCGGCTGGTGCGGAGTTGTCCTGGGGGAGGGAGGAGAGGAAGGATTGCAGCGCGGCTTCGTTGGAGGTTACGCTCTCGGGTCCGCAGATGAGGGAGGTGCGGAATGTGCTGGTGCCTGAGAGGGCGAGGCGCTGGATTGTCTTGAGCTTGGCGATTACATCGGCGAGCCCCTCGGATTCGGGGCGCGACGCGAGGGAGGTGATGAGTTGGACCTGCGAGAGGCCGCTGACTTGTTGGCGGAGGCGCGCGGTGGTGGTGAGGCCTGCTTCGGCGACGCCGCGGGCGAAGGCGTGTCCGGAGGAGGCGATGTTGTTGACGACACCGTCGGCGGAGCCTTGGAGGAGCTGGCGGATGCGCAGCTCGGCTTCGGGGCTGTCGAAGTTGGTGTCCAGGATGAGCATGCGCAGGATGCGGTACATGTCGGGGATATTGCGGTCCAGGGCGGTTCCGGAGAAGCTCATGCCTTCGGAGGCGGAGTGGAAGTCGAGTGGGGAGGATGTGGTGTGGTATCCGGTCGATACACCGCCAGTCTTTAGCTTAATGAGATCCTCGATTTGCTCCATTGACATGTCCTTCGTGCCAAGACGCATGATGGCGTCGGTGAACAGAGGGATCAACTGTCTCAACTCCTCAGGGAGGTTCTCGAAGGTGTTGATGGCCTTGAAGTACGTGAGTCCATTTGTTGGTGCTTCTCTCAGCTGCAAATTCACGCCTCCGAGCTTCTTCTCCTCGAACCTGACGAATTCCTTTTGACGAGGAATATCAGCAACGTGGACACTAGGCAAGCAGCTTAGATCCTGAGTGTTGGATTTGCCTTGCTCCTCCAGCAACTCCAATTCCTGCTTTTCGAGCTGCTCGCGAGCCTTGGCTTCGCTGCCAGCTGCCTTGGATGCCTCGTCGATCTTGCGCGAGAGACGCTCAGCCTCCTCGGATACGAGTTCCTCGCCGTATGTGGCGGACGGAGTCATTGTAAATGTCAACGTTTTATCGTTGAGCAGGTACTTGTCCAATAGTCCTTCCAGGTATTGGCCCTTGGCCAGTTCCGCTTGGAATGCAGAGACGGTATCGTTCCATGCGAGAGACTCAAATGGGTCGACGCCCTCGAACCACTTGGGCTTGATCCTTTGCATGAGACCCATCCCGAAGCTGGCCGTCTTGTGCTTCAGTGTGAGCTCTAGTTGATGGAGATACCCATCAATCTTGCTCTGTTCAAACCCATTCTTCCGTACATCCTGGAACGTCTTGTGAATGGCCTCCTTGACCTTTGGTACATCTGCCTCCTTGACGCCAGTCAAACCAATCGAGAAAATCCCAACACGGCCTGAGTTGTCAAAGCCAGCATTTGGACTCCACTCCGTGCCTAGCCCTGCCTCGATGAGGTTCTTGTAAAGTGGCGAGCCGTAACCGTCCATCAACAGGGCAGACATAATCCCGAGAGAAAATGATTCAACAATGTTGGTCGAGTCTCCCATCAACCACGATGTGGAAGTCTTGTATTGCATATCCTTGTCCACCATCGGGTCTATTGGGCCGGGCACAGTGACATGTTTCGGTCCATCCGTGAGGTCGATGGGCCTCCTTATTTCCGCGTCGTCCTTAATACGCTCGAAGGCGCTCAGTTGGGCATTGACTTCTTGAAGGTGGTCAGCCAAAGGCATATCTCCATATGTAAAGACCTTTGCATTGCTGGGGTGGTAGTGCTGGGCGTGGAAGTCCTTGAGTTGCTCGTATGTCAGATCCGTGATCTTCTGTGGATCTCCGCCGGAGTTGTTGATGGCGGGAAAGATGTGGTCTTGGAATCGGATGTAGTAGAGGTATCCCGCATCTGACATCTGGCCCTTCATCTCATTGTACACCACACCCTTGAATACAAGATTGCTTCCTTCTGCCGTACCCTCCGCCTTCTCCTTGATGGCTAGCGGGTTCTCCGGGCCAATGCGCCATCCCTCTTGTGTAAAGTCGCTCTTCTTTAATAACGGATGTAATGTCGCGTCTAGATAAACTGACATGAGGTTCTTAAAATCTTGCTCATTTGTTGTTGAGAAGGGATAAAAGGTGTGATCCGATGCTGTGAAGGCGTTCATGAAATTCGAGAGCGTTCGGGGAAGCATCTTGAAGAAAGGGTCACGGATTGGGTATTTCTCACTCCCACAGAGCGTAGTATGCTCCAGAATGTGAGGCACGCCCGTATCATCGGGTGGGTTCGTCTTGAATCCGATAGAGAAAACATTGTTCTTGTCGTCGCGCGCAACGTGTAGATAGTCTGCTCCCGTCTTGTCGTGTTGTAGGTGCAAGGCTGTCAACTCCAGCTCGGGGATATGTTTGGCGCGGAGGAGAGTAAAGCCATGGATCTGCTCTCCGGGTTTGGGAAGCTGAGCCAGCTCAGTAACCGCCTTCCGGACGACGTTGGACGCATTTCGTAGCATGTTTGCGGCTCTTCCAACGAAAGGGCTGCAATGTCAATATGTACGTGCAGTGTACGGAAGTTGAGGCTCTTCCGGGACATTTTTATCTGGGTAGCGGATATTCCCATGCGCGCCTGTGAGTGGCCACCGCAAACGCCGCTAATAAGATGTTCATGTCGAGGCCTGCCACGCATTCCAAAGGGGATATCCCAATATCATAACAGAATAATGCGTTACATGTAAAATAACTGCGCGGATTCAAATAACCTGTACCCAATATTCGTAGATTAGCTAGATGTGCCATATTGATGCCAGACGGTAGCAAGTAAACAGTCACGAGACTTGTTTGGCCATTTGAAGCACCGGCCTAACCGAGACAGAAAGACTGTGTACTCGAGTACTCGTAGACTGTCTCGTACCTATCTACCAATTTCCAAACTCCAGGCGTGTCTGGAGTCGTCTAGTGCAACAGTGCAGCCTGCTCGATATATTACTACTCGGCGACATCCATACTGGCTATTGCGAGCATTGCTTATTGCGAGAAAAATACATCTCATGCTACTGTGCTGCATCGAGTCCCTCGAACCGGGATGTCGACTACAACCTCGATCCCAACGTCCGCCCCTCTTCCTCGAAGTTCGTCCTTAAGCGCAGGTGGCCATCTGCACGGCGATGCATCAGCTGTGAACGGTCATCACAGCCATGTGCACGACCATTCCAACGCCCCAAACCCAGCAGGACTATCGAATGCGTCGAAGAAGGGAAAAATGAAGAAGACCACCGATCCAAACGAGGCCTCGAAGCTTATTGCTGCCAAAATATCGCAGCTCGAACTAGATGCTGCAGGAGAGAAGGACCAAGAGGCAGAAATAGGTGCGTCCAAGTTGTCCACGCTGTTGTGCTGCTGCAAGGCCCACAATGCATGATTTGCCTCCCGCGCCTCACCAACGCCGACACCGTCGGTTTGTTTGGGGATGTCGTCGCATAACATGAGGCAGATGGCATGTGGTGCTATCCAGCGAGCATTACCTGTCGGATTCCTTCCATATTTTGCGCTACCCTACTGACACGCTGTAATACAGAACGGGAGGTTAAGAAGGCCAGTCGAGAACTGAACAATCAAACGTCAAAACTCGATGACATCCAGAAGATCGAGGCTCTCCAGAAACGATGCGCCGACCTATTTGCGGAAATGAAGCGCTTGGAGCGGGACAACTTGAAAAACAAGAAGCGAGGAGACCAGCTGCAAAAGGAGAAAGACCACAGCCGGACCGAACTGAGCAAGAATGTCTCTCTGAGAGAGAAGCTGGAGAAACTTTGCAGGGAACTCCAGAGGGAGAACAATCGCCTAAAGGTGCGCAATTTCGTGTGGATAGTGGCGCTGTACATTTCGTACGGTGAGAGTGCGACGTTCCAAGAACTGACATTCTCTACAGGGCGAAAACAAGACATTACAAGATGCAGAAAAGCGCAACCACGAGGACTGGGATAACAAGTATGAGGATATGCTTTGGCAATTACAGGACTACCAAGAAGACAAAGACCATCCTCAAGCCCAGGTTGTGAACGTCGAGGTTGACGAGCTGTATGTTGGATCCAAAACGCTAGGAGATTATAAGCTCATACGTGCCACAGGTTTCGACAACGCTTCAAGTCTCTCATTGACCAGTACGAACTTCGGGAGCTCCATTTCCACTCACTCATGCGGACGAAAGAACTCGAGGTGCAGTATAATATGGCGCGGTACGAGCGCGAACGGAAAGCCGCGGAGCAGGAGATGGCTAGGTCTAGGACGTTAAATACGCAGGTGTTAACGTTCTCAAAAACTGAGTCTGAGCTAAGGAGCCAGCTCAACATCTATGTCGACAAATTCAAGCAGGTGCGTTCCCGTGACGTCCATTTAGCAGTCAAATGGCCATACTAACCATTGGCAGGTCGAAGATACGCTGAACAATAGCAATGATCTATTCATGACTTTCCGGATGGAAATGGAGGAGATGTCCAAGAAAACGAAACGCCTCGAGAAGGAAAACATGACTCTTACTCGCAAGCACGACTTAACTAATCGAAATATTATCGAGATGGCGGAAGAGCGAACCAAGACAACTCGCGAACTCCAGACTCTCCGCAAAAAGAACGAGAAGTTAACCGATATCATCAACCAGATGCAGAAACAAGGTAGAGGTTTGGCACAAGGCATGGCTGGCATGATGGATGGTGCTGTAGAAGGGACGTACGCCGAGGGCGAGGGCGACCCAGAAGGGACGGAAAGCGAATATGAGTACGAAGACGAGGATGAGGAGGAAGGAAGCGAAGAGGGGGAATACGATGAGGACACGGAGGAAGAGCTGCACCCCGAGGCGCCTCAACCTTTTGGCCCGGTTCCCCCTCCGCCGCCTCCGCCCCAAGCGACAACCAATGGCTCTACTGCCAATGGTGTCAAGCATTGATGCGTGTATTATTTAGTACTATTACCTAGGTTCTGCTGTCGACACACGTGTGAAGGCAAATTATATATGTTGGCAGCCAATTGTCTTAACGTAAACTGCTGATGGGGGGGTTGGGTTGGGCCACAATCCCCTGAGACATGCTAGTCAGGAGTCACGCCACAACAAGACACTCAGTTCCTGTGATAAGGAGATGTAACTGCAGCGTCAACGAGGCACGTTATTGCGCATAATCTCACTTCTTCCTGTCGTACAAAGCCTCACTTGCGTCATTGAGGGTTCACAGCAAAAGCTCCAGGGGTCTCGCTAAAGTGGGGGCCGCCTTAGCCTCGGTTTCCATGCGCTACAGTGGGCTGACGTCACGTGTACGAGGCTAGAGGCTAATACCGGACGACAGCTCTTAGCCCATCGTGTCGCAAAGAGGTTACGCAACAAGCACAGAATGCCGATGATAACAGCAATTGACCAAGACTACCGCTATACTGTAGTTGCTATTCGATAGTAGCCACCATTACTGTTACTCCACTCATGGAATGATCACTTGTCCTCCCGGCACCTACAATGGCTCCCCTCCTCGAAGATCCCCGAATCCGCCAAACGTGGAACAACATTTCGCAGAATGCTGAGACCGCGACGGAGACCGCGGCTGCTGGAATATGGGCATTTGTGCACGATTACATTAATCCATGCTTTGCGTCGATGGGAGAGAGCGTTGAACAATGCACGACACAATGCTTCCCCGACCGCGAAGAGAGGGCTAGGCGGCTACGCGAGCGCGACAGAGCTAGAGGCAGGGCAGAATATAGTTTCGACTTCTACGACGATTGGGACGATGAGGAAGCTGGTGCAAGTGGTGGACTTTTAGGATGGGGGAACGATGAGCTGGACAGGTTGTTGGCTGGCAGTGGGTCGCATAGTGGGCCAGACGGTCAACCATCTGGGAGGAAGAGGAAGATGAGTTACGGAACTAGGCGCCCTCCAAAACGGAGAGGCACGCTTGATGGCTTGCCGGACCCAACAATTATCCCAAGTACCAGTGCCCTTGGATTCCTACAACGTCTCCCATTCAAGTTCGGAGGGACGCTGAGGTACAAACCGAGCGCGGCCGACTTGCAGGATCACCCTGGCGCGCATAGGGCAGAGCTTGGGGATGATGCTGAGGCTGAGCCTCTCATAGACGAAGACCACAGTGACGACAGCGATGCTGGAGATATAATTATTAAGAAGACGAGACCGAGAAGTTCTACCACTGCGTCAGGAGACACTTCAGACTCGTTCAGGTCAAGGGGTGACCTCTTCCCTAGTGATGGAGAAGATGATGCTGTTCCACTGAGCGATGAATTTGCGACTACTCTTGGAAGGCGCGGTACCGTCACCACCTTGGAGGATCACAGTAGCAGCAATACAAGAAACAGTAGTAAGGGAAAGAGCCGGGAGCGATCGTTGGCAATGTCGAGGACACACTCAGGAACATCGCATGCCTCGAACCAGTCACTCGCTGTACGGGGCTCTAAACCAGACGAATCGGCGACGCACCCTTCTGATGGACCGGACGAAGCAGGCAGCAACATACCGCCTCTGTCTGAGCTGCAACAGGAAGAGGAGCGCCTCCGACAGGAAGAAGAAGCTGAGTTACAGTCAAAACGTGAGGCTGCTATTAAGTTGGCCTCGGAGCGAGGGTTGAGCACTGGCGAGGCCCGTTCAAGCAGGGCCAGCTCGGCGCGCCAGAGTTTGCATACTCGCGATTCAGAAGACCACCAGTCACCCAAAGCAGCAAATGCTGAGGAGGTTGATAAGAAGACCGGCTCCGAACCTACCGTTACCGATGAACTCTCGAATGGCTTTCCAAGCAAGGCTGAGACTGACTCCGAGGAAGCTGAAGAAGCGGATTTTGTGCCTGCGAGATTACCTCGATTTTAGGAGATCATTATCCGCTTTTTGGCTTGGAGTATGATTTGGGATGAAGCAAGGTGTATTAGGGAATAGGGGAAGGTGCCAGGCGTTATACGCGCATGCGAAGTGCTCGCCATGCTGGGTAATTGGGATAAATATAATTTTATATACATTGTTGCTAGCGGATATCAAATCTAGACCTTACTGTACTCATACCTGGTTGAAGTGCTAACAAGTACAAGGAACCAATACGCCTTAGCTGTAACTCGCTTACAACCTGCTCTGCTTACCACCGTTGAGATATGTCCCCCCCAGCTTAAGCATATCGGCAGCCTCAGATACCATCTCCTTTACAATCTCTCCGGCCGGCTTAATATCATTAATGGCTCCGGAAACCTGGCCCATCAAGAAAGGAATATCGATATCCACTCCATCGTCAAAGTCCTTCTGGATAGGGACGACACCGCTCTCGGTCAGCTCCTTGATCTTCGCGGGCTGTGCCTCCCACTTCGCAATATAATCGTTCATCTTCACTCTCAGTGGGCGTCCACTGACCACCAGTGTCCTCAGGGTATCATCGTAACCAGCCGACACAACGGCCTCCTTGTGAAGCTCACTGCATCCAGCCTCAGTCGCCGCAACGAAGCGGGTTCCCACCCAAACACCAGCAGCGCCCTGCATCAAACTCGACGCCAAACTGCGTCCGTTGTAGATACCGCCAGCAGCAACAACCAATGCCGTCTGTCCCTTAAGAAGCTTCGGCCTGTACTGGCGCGCAACGTCGACAACAGCAGGGATCAACACCGAGTTGGGGATGTTGCCCGTGTGTCCACCACCCTCACCTCCCTGTGCGCATACGATGTCGACGCCAGCATCGAGAGCGTACTTTGCGTGCTTTGGCGCGCCAACCATGTTCATGATGACGATACCAGCGTCGTGGAGACGCTTAATCACATGTGGCGGCGGGATTCCGACAGCGCTGATGAACAGCTTTGCGCCCTCCTCGATGGTGACGGTGATCAGCTCGTCCAGCTGGCCGTGGGTGTAATCATGGTTCGTCTTGCGCGCGCCCTCGCCGACCTTGGGGAGAGCAAGGTCGACGCCGAAGGGGAGGTCCTTGGAGGTGAGGTTCTCCTTGAGCTCGTGGATGATCTCGCGGAGCTGCGTGGGGGTGTAGCCTAGACCGCCGATGCAGCCAATGCCACCAGCGTTGGAGACGGCAGCTGCCAGGGGTCCACCAGATGTGCGCGCCATACCGGCGAGCAGGATGGGGTGCTGGATACCCAGGAGGGTGGTGAGAGGGGTGGTGATTGGAGCCATGGTGAGGAGGTGCTTTGTGGATATGTGGTAGATTGAATAGCTTGCTAGATGAAGGGTATTATTCTCAAAATATTATTATATACAAAAGTAGCTTCTATATAAGCGCTTGCGCTTGATATGAATATCCGGGGTTGGCTTCATGAGCTCGGTTGCGGATACAGAAAGTGTGGGGTATGTGGAGAAGCGTGCCGAGGCATGATATTTCCCCAAATATGGATCATGATACCCGGTAACAACAACCACTGCATCGTCCCAACGAAAGAATAAGCTCCAAAAGGCTAAAAATAGCACGTGATAACACCGAAATCCAGTGGCCATAAGTCAATCATCTTGCACCGAAGTCAACCGTAAGGAATAGTTTGCAGCATATTGGAAATTTGACCTAACTGGATATATTCCTCCATGTCTGATATTTATGTTTGCTATGGTGACGGCGGTCTGGAATGCATTAAGAACCTCTTGAGACGCACTATGGGTCCTTTTCCGGTTCATCCGGCGAATCGATAGCATACTCGAAGGAGAGATAGATGTGGAAGCAGTGAAAACACCATGAACCAAGGGCCCAACGGTCGAGATCACGTGATCTGGCAAGTTTGATGAGAATAAACGACGGTCAACGTCGTTCATTATAGACGAACCTCATTCACCCAACCATCTTATTCGACAACTATTTTGCGGACAACAGCCATATACTTTAAGGCGCCTCCGCCTCGTATGGCGGACTGATTTTACATCAAAATATGTGGCCAAGACAGCAGATCCATTCTCAACAAAGGTGGGCAGCAAGACATGAGCTAAGCCATGCCCAAGGAGGTCTGGATTCATGCCCAATGCGCGCACAAACGCCCAGCTTTGGTGCCACCAAGGGCAGTAACTGGGTCCGTGGAGGTGACAACATGTAGGTCGCTTCTCGATGTAACTTAAACTACTGTCGAGTTTCCACGTCTCATGGGCGACGTTTCTCTCCATCCCTGCTCTCTCCAATCGTCGGAGCAAAATTTGTCTTTGCACCACCACGTCTGCCCAACGGAGCCTAAGGGGCCCTAGTCTGGCCTGGCGCGTCGAATTGATTCGGGCCTCAAAGTCATTCGACTCTGGCGTAGCAAATGGGCTAATTGCGCGGTATGAGACGAGCCTAGCGGAGGTCATTGTGGGTTGCCCTCGATATGCTGACGGCGAGTGCCATGTTCAATACGCTGGTTCGTAGTGGTCTGTACCTTCTGGTCCATTCCACAAGAGGCTGCCCTGTTTCCGAATCATTTGCGCGCCCGGCTTCAGTGAGGCCAGTGAAGGATCGCTGTTTGTAAAACCCCAAGCAGGTTTTACAGGGCTATAGTTGTAGCAATAATGTTAGGTCAGCGGTGGCCTAATTTCGCTCGCAATACCATGCGGCGTCATGGTAGGAGCGCTGACCGCCCCATCGTGAATGCAAAAAAGTGTATTTATGTTTCTCAGTCTCCCCCCCCATCAATACCTTGCCAAAAGTCAAGCATACTGTCCCAAGCTATTCTGTTGCAGTCAAGACTACACCCCCAAGCCTGGTCCTTTGCTTACACTCGCCGACCCACCTGGATGTCGAGTTGCTGGTATCAACTTTCCTTATTACGAGCCCAAGATCCGGATATTTCACTTCACTGGTATACCTATCTGCAAACCGCAGCGTTGGTGGTACCTTTACCTATTTCTCTGTCAGACTCCTTATTCGGTTGGATCTCCCATTCGCCATGATGTTTTCTTCTTCCGCGAGAAATGTCCAGCCGGACTATATGGATTACAGTCGTCCGATAACGACTGGGTCTAATGATCTTCCCCAAAGGTACGAGAATTCATAGACGATCTTGAGATCGCTGTTAGCTGACGAGGGTCAAGTGATGGCCATGGAAGTGGGCGAGCACCACCTCCAGCAGGTGCATACTATCCCTCCTCAAGGTATTTGTTTTGAATCCCAAGACAGAGAGTCTTACTGAATCATATCCCCAAGCATCACATACGTTTCAAACTCGGTGACAACCGCTTACAGTCCAACCTCCATCATGGCACCTAGCGATCCCATGGACCGATCAGAGCCTATGTATTCACCCAACGGATACCAGAACCAGCCTGTGTCTGCCCCTTATGGAAATGGAGCCGCTCCAAACTACGGGTCCTACAGCAACCGTACATCTCCAACGCGGGAGGCAGGTGGGCGTATAACACCGGAATACATCATCACTAACTATCACGGCTCACCTCCTGCAACGGACAAGCCTCATGATACCTCAGGACGGCCTTTGAGTGGGCCTCCCACCACGGACAGAGTTCATCCACAGAGGCGTCCTTCCAACCGGGATGAGTTTGATGGTCCCCACCAGCTTCTACCCCGCCCTCCATCAGCATATCTCGAGCAAGACAGAGATCTGCCCCATCTTCCTACCAACCTGGTAGTCCAGGAACAGGACATTATTCTTACCAGGGTCAATGAGCGCCTCTCGCGTTGTGCGTTTGATTTTGTTGCCAAATACGAGTTTCCCATCCCCATAGACTCCAAGATGCGACCCGTGGAGCGTCCAGAGGATCGTGAGTGGACTGAATGGGTATACCTCTTGAAGCGTCTTGCTACCAAGCGTCGCATCCCGGCTCGCGTTTTATATAACGGCCAGATCAAGCAGTTCGTCACTATCCTGGAGAACTCACTTGAGATGAGGCATGCCGCCAGGAACCAATCTAGACCATTAAAGGATGACCGGAACATCTTGCAGTTGATTTCAGCCGGAATCCAGGTGGCCAAATTACTGCGAGACGCGGATTCGATGTGTTATTTGGACCAATTATACGTTGCCACGGAGAAACAAATCCAGGAGAGGAGCCAAAGCAGCCGCTACCGTTGATCATTGGAGCCTTTCGAGTTTTAAAATCCCTCAGGACCGTGGTTAAATCTGGCACCCAGCCAAGGATTCAGTGGACACTTGCTGGAAGGCCATCCGCCGCAGTGTCTGCAGTGCTCTCATTCCCGATGAGCAGGACAAAACCGGAGTCACTTTCTACGCCAATACCCCCAAGGCTACGGTTCCACCCGGCGAAGGTGTTATTGGAGTAGCAGTTTATGAAACTACCTGGTTATGCGTTGAAAGGCGCTCGGAGTATTGGATTTTGTGTGTTGGCCGTTCTGTTTAGTGATATGCGCCGGGGTTGATCCACGGAGAAGAATGTCGGATGGAGATTTTTGCTAAAAGAAGCATGATGAGATTGGAAGGCGAGTTTATCCATTGGCTACAGTATGTGTGTGTCTTTTTGTACACTTTTAGAGATCGCCCATACCCTAATAAATCTCGATGAACAAACTGACTGAGACTTTGTGACCGAGAGTTCATACTGTCGATCTCAAAAGGGTTGAGGATCCTGCATCGCCGACGACGTTGCCCGCCTCATCTGCACCTTTGATGCATTGCAAACACATCGCGAAGTGATAAGAGCCATGCGGATGCATAGTACCGAATCCGGATCCAATTGGAGGTTCACCAGTGGAGACCGCAGGGCGGTTTAAATGTAGGTGCATTCATAGGCTTTCATGACTCGGTCTAGACTTTATAGGTTTATGGCTATAAAACCCCAGCGAATCCAACTCGTAGACAGCTTACTACTGACTGGCCTGTGCTCTTTTGTCCGACTTTCATTGACTGGAGCAGTGTTTTGAAATATGCTTGTTCATGAGGCATATATTGCACAGCGAGTACGTAACGAATGGGTGAAAGGGTTGCGGGCAGTGCAGTTTTTGAACGAGAGGATCATGCAGAGTAATTTATAATACAGAATATATATGCTATTGGATAGTTTGTTTGTCCTGATTAGTCCTCCTGGCGCACTGGTCTACGCCAACAGGGTGGATGGGACGGGCTGTCTAGGCCCTTTGTTCTTTATTCCACGAACGATATTTAAATAAGTGACGCTCATGTCCATGAAAAGGATAAGAGGTAGGCAATATGTGGTTTGAGTTGATACAGAAGGAAAAAAAGGTTGGGCCAGTCTTGGCCAGGCGCAGATGTCCTTGGCTTTTGACGTTTGGCCTCATACTTACCAGTATCCGAAGAAACGGCATCATGAGAGGCGGTTTGCATCATGACCCGTTCCTTTAGATATGGCGAGGGATGCGGTCTTCCCTTGTTGATTGTGACATTGTCAGTAGAGAATGGAGAATTTACAGACGGAGGAGAATTTCTTATATGAGCGTTAAGCGAAAAACTGTTAGCGCGGTTGATCATGGAAGGGGAATGATAGCACGTGACCGGGATTTTCTTACAAATTCAAAATTCTCTCGCTGATTCTCGTCTTCCTCTCTTCATGGTACGCACGACTAAATCAACCATCGGCCAGGTATTACCAACTGGTCGATCGGTCATATTTACGTGCCAGATGATTTTGGAGACGAAGAATTTGCAATGAACTGTGACCGAACAACAATGCAGTCGACGACTCCAAACATTTTCATATTCTTCTGGAGACCTGGTCTAGAACCTTTTGGGATCGGCGGATGAACCGCTTTTCAAGTTGGAGAGCTTCATTTATAGATATAATTATTAAAAACTATTTACAACTATTCATGGCAATGCTACAATGCTACAATGATATATTATTTCTCTGCCGCAAAATTATAATCTAGCTGTTGAAGGAGTACGTCTTAACTAAAAATACTTCGGTAACACCCGCAAACGGTTGCTCCTGAACCGTTAACCAAACCGATAAGGAGCCTCACATGGAGTACGTACCATTATCTTGGATACGTTACCGATTTTGTAAATACGAGCTTCGCGGCAACATTTGCATGTGAACCGGGCGGCAGTTTATGTTTTTGTCGTCTATCGTTCTTCACTTGCTTTATTTATGATCATTTGCGACCGTCCTGAGTACCAACTGATACCGCAGAGCTATGTTATCGAGACAGTCGCTCCGGAGATAAGTCGAGAGATAGATGACGTCCTCCCTGTCTCCAACTCAAGAAGTGGCACATTGGCCTCCAGGCAATGTCTGAACGATGGAACCGAGAATCGCTTTCCACTGCCAATTATGCGCCCCAAGATAAAGATGCCTTGAGGGCAATGTCACGATCACCACATCCCTATCATCGACACAATTCCGAACTCCGGCGTGCCAGGCACAATCTGAGCAGCACCTCCTCACGAGACCAATCACCCCGCCCTACATCTAGCTCGGAAAGCCATGCTATCGATGGATCTATACTACGTCCCGATGACCTATACAGACACAGCACCGATAGTGACAGTGGGACGGAAGCAGACGATGAGCACTTCCTCCTCGGGCTGCCGGCACCCCGCTCGCGGCCGCGGAAAGGCTTACGAGGCCTCGAGAGATCAGGTTCATCGTCGCCGAGTCCTACTTTGTCGACGATCGACCTTCACAAAGCGGCGCGGCAACAAGAACACATATCTGATGCTTTGAAGACAATTAGAAGTGAGGAGGAACAACATGCCCGGGAGGCATGGGAGAAGTTTAGGGTAACAAGGAAGACAGAGGTTCTACGACGAGTTTTGGAAGTTGTTCTTTTACTTGGCCTTGGCCAAATAGTATATTCCGGAAGTGAGAGAGTTACTGCGTCCCTGTGGAAAAAAGGTATGTTGCATGGCAGTCTATCATTTGGCAGACACTAATTCCATCCAGAGTTTACGTACCAGGCCGCCATTATGGGATCGTTAATGGTTCTCTACCCCATTCGACTCTCCTACTATCTTGCTTCTAAAAACTCGTTCAAGAAGTGGCCGGCACTTCGTATCCCGGCGACATTCGACCCAGCTCCTCTTCTCTATCCCTCCTTACTCACGAATTTTGTCACCACTCTCCTATCGTTTTCGAACCAGGGGATAGTTCTTCCTAATATAATACTCGGCATTTCATCACTCATGCCCGAGTTACTACCTTCTTTTGCCAAGGGCGAAGATGTTGCTACATTGCGTTGGTTTTTGTCTTGTATACCCCTATTTACGTGGCAGTCGCAGCCAAATCTTCTTCAAGATAAAAGTTTGCTTCCGGAGAGTAATATCAGTCCAGAGATTCTTGTTTTGATATGCCCCTTACACCAAGCAACCTGCTCGGTGCTGAGATATTTAACGACGACCAGCTTGTTGGAAACTGAGCTGCAACTTCTTTCTATTTCTCTTATTAACATACTTCTGTTGTCGACTTCACCGCAAATGGTGATTTTGAAGGCTCTCATGTGGGGCGGGGGTCTGTCGTTGCTTATATCTTGTGGCTTTGCTTTAAGATGGGTGATTGCGCTGGAAAGAATTCCAAGGTGGAGATTTAAGCGGAGTGGAAACGCCCTGCAACGCCCGATAAAGCCGACATCAAAGTCGATTTTGAAGGAACCTTTGGGAAAGCTGAGCGAAATTCTACACTTTGACCGGCCCCTTACGCTGGATAGTGAGGATGACGTTTCATCAGCGGTGCAGAGAGTCAGGCCAATGAGATTGAAGACGAACTTGCCGAAATCTAATACTGTTCAATTTGAGAAAGGCTCGATATCTGCGGTATCCGAGGAGCCCGAAAAAGAGTTCACGTCCCGTATTGGCGACGCTCAACCCGATTCAACAAATTGGGAAAAGAATCGAAGAAACACATTCCCATCGATTCGTTCGCCAAAACGCCACAGCACTCTCACCGCATCGGGGCGAAGGAAGCGCTCTGCGTCGTCTAGCCTCCAAGGCTTCTACAATCTCACCGTAGCACAAGCAACAATCCGCAAGGGGCTATATGCAGCATATGTCTATCTCTGTGTGCTCGTCATCATATTTGCAGGGATCCGCACCTACGTCGGGAGTGTAGCCTTATCTGGCGCTGAACCCATCGGATGGGCCCTCGCATACATGTTCGGGAACAACCCATGGCTGCGGATGCAAGTCCTCACCCTGAACCTCGACCACTGGATACCCGTCCCAGAACGCATCGCAGCCGTCCCAGTAACCTACTTCCACGGCCCCTGGATCTCGCAACTCCGCTCCAACATCGGCCTCGCCAACACGCGTCTCCTCATCACCGCCTACTGGCTCTCCATCATCATCACCGGCCTCATAATAGTAATCAACCTCTCCTCCACCGTCGAAGTCGACACCCGCCGCAAAGTCTTCCACTTCATGATGGTCGCCATGCTCCTCCCCGCGACCTTCATCGACCCCACCTACGCCGCCCTAGCACTCTCCCTCATCCTCGCCATCTTCCTCCTCCTCGACCTCTTCCGCGCCACCCAACTCCCCCCCCTCAGCAAACCAATCGCCTACTTCCTGACTCCCTACGTCGACGGAAGAGACCTGCGCGGTCCAGTGGTTATAAGCCACATCTTCCTCCTCATCGGATGCGCGGTGCCGCTGTGGCTGAGCCTCGGCGCCGCCACGAGGGGCGATGATGGATGGGAAGTCCCTACGCGGGATGTGAGCATGGTATCCGGCGTCATCTGCGTCGGCATGGGTGACGCAGCCGCGTCGCTGATCGGACGGCGGTACGGACGCCGCAAGTGGCTGTGGCCCGGCGGCAAGAGTCTGGAAGGCAGCTTGGCGTTCGCGGTTGCGGTTACGGTGGCGCTGATGGCTGCGAAGGCGTGGCTGGTGATTGGAGGGTGGACGGATGGAGGGGAGGCGGATTGCTGGGTGGTGACTCTTGGGAAGGCGGTGTTGGCGGCGGGGATGGCGAGTACGACTGAGGCGGTACTGACGGGGGGAAATGATAATGTGGTTGTGCCGGTTGTGTTTTGGTTGTGTGTCAAGGGGCTGAGGATTTAAGGTCTGGTGCTGGATGGATGCACTTCGGGTTAAAGGGGGGGTTGTAGATCAAAAAAAGGGTTGGATATATGGTGGCGGTGGTTTGTTGGCGCTTATGGATATAGGAGCTCTTTCACAAGGCTATGAATATACGGATATGGTCAGTAATAGATCTTAGAGTAATATCACATATTATATTGTATGATTACACTTTACTTGCGTATCTTAAGTTACTATATCATCTCTTGTTGTTTATATATCACATAACTCACCGGATAAACATTCTTCCCCACCCCGCCATACCTACCATAACCACATCCAAGCTCCCTCC
>JPJW01002188.1:0-15984 GCA_000750755.1 Pseudogymnoascus sp. VKM F-4513 (FW-928)
AACAAGAGCAATCGGGCCAGGCCGATCACAAACACTGGTGTTGGTCGCCAACTCAACAAGAGAATAGTAGGCGCCTCGAGACTCACCATTCACCGGTGCTAACTGTGGATAGGGGTGCGGACGTGCTGGTGTTGTGAGATTGCTTTTATAAAGTAGTTTTATAGTAAGTTACGAGAGGCGGTGGAAATGGAAAACGTGAGAAGGGATATAGCGTAGCTGTCCCGCCAGTTTCTTCATACACGTCTCCGGTGATCCTATCTCCCAACTCTACTGTCTTCCAAATCAACTCTTCCTTTGCGTGCGAAGAAGTCATGGAAGAAAAGTAAGAAGAAATGGCGCAAGTTCACGAGTTGGTCAAGACAAGACTGAAAATAAAGCCATGCTTCTTCGGCGCAGCCATCTTTGGGGAATATGCAGGTGCAATATCAAAGTACTGTGTGTGAGCTTAGACGACGGTGAGAATATATGACGGTGGGGACAGACGGCAGTGAGAAAGGATGGCGGTGACAGGATCTTTTTGCATCATTCGGTTTCGTCGGTTGCCTGTTCAACTTTTCTGATGGCTCGATTATTTGGTTAGTTGAGCTTCTGCAAAGAGAACTTATCGGTATGTTTTGACTTCACTGGGTGGTTAACGGTGGATTTCGTTCGATGAAACATGTATATACATTTTTTCTTCATGCAATAAAATCGTGTATGCACTTATAGGTCTTGTTGACGGCAGTCCTTTACTAACAGAACTTCACTAGGTAACAACCGCATCCCACTTCCCTAATTAAAGGGTCTGGCAGTTCACGACATGGCTTGTATAGATTCCTTGATACGAGTCAGACCTCGCTTTCTCTCGCTGTACGTCAACCTGACGACCTCCCCTCTGTCAACTCCACTTTCTTCAAAGCTATTTCAAAACACCCAAGAATCAACAGTCAGATTCGTCAACGCCCTCTCACAATCCGACTTCTCTCGATACCCATCAGCTCCCAACTCCAACAAGAACTCATACCACCAGTCGCCAGGTGGGAGATACCGCATAGCCGTGGTATATTCCCAGAAATCCGGATACCACCCCGCCGCCTCCCAGTCCAAAAACCCAGTAACACGACCATCCTCATCGACGAGAATATTATGGTGCTTCAAATCCCCATGCGTGAACTTGACGCCCGGCCGCTCTAGTATCCGGAGTCTGCGCGCGCGCCGCAGCGATTCTTGAAATATTTCTTCCGATGGAAACGAGTTCCGCGCCGGCGCAAGCAGATAGTCATGGAACTCATCAGACGTCTCGCAGGGACCCACGAGGTGATTGGGTACACGTATGCTGCGGATTGGACCGCCTGTTATAGAGCAAATACGCGCGTCGCCCCAGGGACTTTTCCATCCGCGGATGACAGCCAAGTATGTCTTTAGCTCGGCAAGGACGGTCGCCTTGGCGGCGTCGCTGAGGGATTCGTATATCTGTCCCAGTTCTTCTCCGGGGAGTCGTGTCATTAGTATTGACACGGGAGCGTGCGGAGTTTCTGGGTGGTCTCCGTAGCAGATTATCTTTGGTGCTGGGAGGCCTGCGGCGCGGCATACATCTGTTGCGAGGACTTCTTCAAGGCGTGTGCCATCCGACCACTTTAGCAGCAGGCCGAAGGGGAGGGGTGCGATTTGGTTGTCAAAGGGGAAGCCGACCCAGCTGCAATAGTGGTATGAGAAGGTTTTGAGGAAGGTGTGCACATATCCCCAGAACCGGCGGATAAGAGGGTGGCTGGGTTTGGGGGTGACGGGTATTTTAGTGGGAAACGACGTGGGCGTCCGAGGAGTCCAGGTAAAGTCAGGTTGAAGGATGGAGGGAAGCCAGGAGTGATTCATTTTTGATATATGGCAATATGCTGTAGGTCCAACCGGGGAGCGGTAACACTCTCCAACTTTGAGATGGTTGATGTGTAAAAGGTTCTATAGTACAGGCAAACAAAAATGTCGGCAACGACGTGGATCAACCGACAAATAAATATACACTAACACCCCTTCGCCATCAAACAGTTAACGACCTAGTCCGTCTTCAAAAATGTCAAAGCAGCCAAAGCCATTGCATCCGCCCCCGTCTTCAAGGTAGGTTGAATAACCGGCTGAAACTTTGCACTATGGTTATGCGGCAAGAGGTTAACTGTGTCATTCTTCACCGCGTCATCCCACTTCTTCTCCTCCGTCCCTCCGAAAAACCAGAATGCGTATGGGACATCGTGCGGCCTCGCAAGATCCGAGAAATCCTCGCTGCCACTGACCATCCCGGATTCAGTTGGAATGTCGCCAAAGACGGGCTTAAACGTGTCTCTGAGCTTATCAACGACCTTCGCATCGTTCTCAGTCAATGGGAATCGCGACGTTGGCTCAATATCAGGGTCCTGTGTCGCACCCCCGGCCTTGCACTCAGCCTTGATAATCCGCTTCACCGCCTCAATGACCTTCTTCCGCGTCTTCTCATTCTGCGTCCTGATATTCAGCTTCAGCTCCGCATTGTCAGGAATGGCGTTCTCTGATTCCCCCGCGTGGAAACTCCCGCACGTAACGACGACGGCATCGGACGCTGAAACCTCGCGGCTCACAACGGTCTGCAGGCGGACGACTATGGAACTCGCGATGACAATGGGGTCAATGCAGTTCTCCGGCTGGCTTCCGTGTCCGCTCCTACCGTGGATAGTAACCTTGAAGGAGTCCGCCGCGGATAAGGCAACGCCGGAGCCGACGGACAGCATCCCAGCCTTCATGTGGGAAACATGTTGACCTGGCTGTGGTTAGCAATGCCATAATTCGGGGGTGATTCAGCCAGCCTACCCAGAGCAATATCAGGCTTAGGTATCTTCTTATACAGTCCATCATCCACCATTGCCCTCGCACCAGCTCCATTCTCTTCATTAGGTTGGAATATGAGGATCAGCGTGCCCGACCACTCCGACTTGGCATCAACGAGCAATTTCGACGCCGCTAGAAGGGAGGTAACATGCATATCATGCCCGCAAGCGTGCATAGTCTTGGGGACAGTGCTCTTATAAGGAAGGTCCGTCTCCTCCTGAAGCGCCAAGGCATCCATATCAGCTCTCAGCAGCACGGTTGGGCCATCGCCCCGCTTGAGGATGGCGGCTACTCCATGGCCGCCGATTTTCTCGTGGACCTCGAAGCCCGAGTCTTTGAGGCGCTTGGAGATGATGCCGGAGGTGCGCTCTTCTTTGGTGCCGAGCTCGGGGTGCTTGTGGAAGTCTTTGTAGGCGTCTTCGTATTCGGAGAGGTCGGGGCGGTGCTTTTCGATTATGTCGGCGAGCTTTTTGGGGTGGGAGTCTTTTGTGGCGGTCATGGTGGGTTGGTATTAGGGAATATGAAAGATATTTTATTTTTAAGTTGAAATAAAATAAAGTGAGTTTGTCTATCGGTAATTGGATATTTCTGTATATTGTTTTATTTTTTTCTTGTTTTTGGAAATCATTATGACGTTGTAACAATATATGACGTAAAATAGCAATGTGATAAATATGGAGAACAAATATTTAGTCCCAACTTTCTAACGGATAAGAGGGCCGAGCCGAAGTGTCACCAGAGCCACCGTATCAAAATTATGAATACAGAATATTTCACTACATATAACTAATGCATCTTGTGTCGTCTTGGCGATGCATATACACGTCGACAAAAAAGCTCTAGCAACAGTAGCCAATGGACTTAGTTGGTGGACTTTGACAAACAGCTTTATCCGTGTTGTAGCGCCCTACCAAACCGATTTCGGGGATGACATCCTACCCCTCATTTCATCCCAAGCAACATTGTATATATATTTAGAGAAATAACCTCCGGATAATTTAGTAGCAACCCATTGAAACAGACAATTGTTTTGATAGTTCCCGCAAGAGAAAAAATATTAGAAGATGCTCTCCCAGCAAGAAAACCGCCTTGTATTCCGCTATGACGCCGAAGAACTATGGATAGAGCCATGGGGAGAAAACTCACTCCGAGTGCGTGCAACCAAGCAGCGCTCCATGCCAACTGATAGCTGGGCATTAGACATACCACCTACCTCACCGACGGCAGAAATCACCCTCGACGACGCAGAAGCATCCATAACCAACGGCAAAATCCGGGCCACCATCTCGAAGCGGGGAAAGCTGATCGTATACAACAGCAAAGGGGAAAAATTACTAGAAGAATATGCAAGAAATAGATTGGATGTGCGAGACCCCAAGTGCAGCGCCATCGAGGTGGAGGCACGCGAGTTTAAGCCGATTCCCGGCGGAGACTATCATCTGACTATGCGCTTTGAGTCGGTCGATGTCAATGAGAAGATCTTTGGTATGGGGCAGTATCAGCAGCCGCATTTGGATTTAAAGGGGCACGATCTGGAGCTTGCGCATCGAAACTCTCAGGCATCTGTGCCATTTGCTCTGTCCTCACTGGGATACGGTTTCCTATGGAACAATCCTGGAATTGGCCGAGCGGTCTTGGGGAAGAACATCATGAGCTTCGAAGCTTACTCGACGTCAATTCTCGACTATTGGGTGTGCGCGGGAGATTCTCCGGCTGAGATTGTGGAAGCCTACAGTGGTGTTACTGGTACCGTGCCAATGATGCCTGAATACGGACTCGGTTTCTGGCAGTGCAAGTTGCGTTACCAGACGCAAGAGGAGCTATTAGTAGTTGCGCGCGAGTATAAGCGCCGTAAGCTGCCTATCAATCTCATAGTCATTGATTTCTTCCACTGGGCGTTGCAGGGCGACTGGAAGTTTGACCCAACCTACTGGCCCGATCCAGGTGAGCAAATACCACAACAACTTTGACACGACCAATTCTCACATACTGCAGATGCAATGATAGCAGAATTGAAGTCTCTGAATATTGAGCTCATGGTATCGATATGGCCTACTGTTGACAAGCGGGCTGATAACTACCCCGAGATGCTCGAGAATGGCTACCTCATCCGCGTTGACCGTGGCATGCGGACAGTCATGGAGTTCCAAGGCAACACTGTACACTTCGATTCAACCAACCCTGGTGCCAGGAAGTACGTATGGGAGAAGGCCAAGGCAAATTACTTTGACAAGGGAATCAAAGTCTTCTGGCTTGACGAAGCGGAGCCAGAATATACCGCTTATGATTTTGACAACTACCGCTACCACGCTGGCTCAAACCTGGCCATCGGCAATATCTACCCCGTGGAATACGCCCGCACGTTTTACGAGGGGCAAACCGCCGCTGGGCAGGAAAATGTCGTCAACCTACTCCGTTGCGCTTGGGCTGGAAGTCAGAAATTTGGTGCCCTAGTTTGGAGTGGTGATATTGCTTCATCGTGGGGCTCGTTCAGAAACCAACTTACAGCTGGTCTACAGATGGGCATTGCAGGTATCCCTTGGTGGACGACTGACATCGGAGGTTTCCACGGCGGTGATCCTAACGACGAAGCTTTCAGAGAGCTCTTCACGAGATGGTTTCAGTGGGGAACCTTCTGCCCTGTCATGCGCCTACATGGGGATCGCGAACCGCACAAACCACAGCACGGCACAACGGGAGGAGCTACCTGCACGTCAGGTGCCGACAACGAAGTGTGGTCTTATGGACCTGAGATTGAGGCAATATGTAAGAAGTATATGCTTCTGCGCGAGGAAATGCGGGAGTATACTCGAGGGCTGATGCGGGAGGCGCACGAGAAGGGGAGACCCGTGATACGAACCTGCTTTTATGAGTATCCCGAGGATCCAAAGTGCTGGGAGGTTGACGACCAATATATGTACGGCGACAAGTACCTGTGTGCACCGGTTCTGAAGGCTGGGTGTGTCTCTCGTAAGGTTTATCTTCCGGAAGGTAGAAAGTGGAAATTGCTGGATGGAGGAGATGTGCACCAGGGCGGCCAGACACGAGACGTGGACTGTCCACTTGATACTATGCCTGTGTTTGTCAGACAGGATGAGTAAGGAAACCTTTTAAAATGGAAACTGGTTTCTTCCGTGTTCACACAGGCTACCATTATGCGCTGGAAAGTCAAGATATGTAGTGACTGAATACTATATTCAACTCAGCGCCTTTCCTACAAGCTCCTTTGCTCTATCACTCAATTCCATCTCCAAGGCCAACTTATGCCCCCCTTCGGTCATTTTAGCCCAAGTCTTCTGCAAAATACTAATAATCTTCTCCTCATCATGCTCCTTCTCAAATTTCTCAAACTGGTCATCAAGGAAAACCAAGCAAGCGACGTCCTCTAAAATCTGTGACTCAACATTACTCTTCATATCCTCCTTGCGGATAAGTGCCGCCACTGCCTCTGCCTCTTCAGAGGTATAATTGCAACGTGTGCAAATTTCCGACGCAAGATCCGCTTGACGCTTCTTGAGAAATGTCCGCCATGCAAAATAGCCAACTCTAGTGGCGGGGTAAGTAGTGCGGGGAACCTCCCATCTAAAGACCCATTAGCTACCTCCCCACTGGCCTATAGCCGCCCGTACGTCAAATCATGCGTATTTAAACTCACCTGCGGAAATGCTGCGCCCGGACTGCTGTTTTTAAGACAGGTGAGGCGTTTGGCTCGCGGAGCCCAAGGTAGTGGGTGGACTTCTGGGCATAGTGTAATTCATACGGGATTTCCTTGCCAGCGACGGTCACGATGTTAGGGTCCTCAGAATGAGCTTCGTCAATGAGAGCTATAGCTGCTTCGAAATTTGCGGCCGCCATTTTAGAGGATATCTGGCTCTTCAAAGATCTGCGAGTTTCGTTGGATTCTCGTGAGATAAGACTTTCGTAAATCTAGAATATGGCTATCAGCTATTCCACTAGTGTTTGTTAGCGCCATAATGCGCATTGCCCAGACATCAATCACCCCCACCTACCCGGCCAATTTCCTATTGCGGACATGAAATTCTCGGTTTCCTATTCTTGGGAGTATACCCATATATGCATTATGAGTAAACCTCGGGGAGATCCTCTTATTTCCCAGTCTACAGACAAGGTTCAGCGGCGCGCCGCATGCACAAGTGCGGCCGCATCCCTGCACATCTCGCAGTATCTTCGGAGGGATATTCCGGCGGGGTGTCCCACATGGATCGCGGGGTAGTAAGTATTCGTTGCACTGAGACGTGTCAGCTCCGACGGTTACCATCGATTATTTTAAATACAGTAGTTTGTTTCTTTTTTTGAGCATTGTATAAAAGCGTAGCGATTTGCTTTTATTCTCTTCCATCCTATTTATCTCACCCTACTCATCCCATCGCTGCTACCTGATCGAGATGTTGCCCGCACTGAACACCCCTAAACCCGAGAATCGGGCATGGTGGAAGGAGTCTTCAGTATATCAGATATATCCTGCCTCGTTCAAAGACTCGAATGGCGATGGGGTTGGGGATATTCCGGGGATTACTTCGGAGCTCGACTATCTCAAGAAACTCGGTGTCGATTTAGTCTGGCTTTCGCCGATTCTCCAATCTCCCCAGGTTGACATGGGCTACGATGTCTCAGATTACAGAAATATCCATCCGCCGTATGGAACCATGGATGATGTCGATGATCTCATTAAGGGCCTTCATGATCGAGGCATGAAATATGTGATGGACTTGGTTGTCAATCATACTTCGGATGAGGTAGTATATCTAGAACCCCAAAGCAAGAGGAATGCTAACCTTGGCTACGTAGCACGAATGGTTCAAAGAGTCGAGATCATCGAAAGACAACAAATATAGAGACTGGTATATCTGGAAAGACCCAAAGATTGACGCAGACGGTCGCCCTCAACCCCCAAACAATTGGGTATCATACTTTGGAGGTTAGTCTCCTGCCATCTACCATAACCCATATCTCACGTACCATCCCCATCAGGCTCCGCATGGAAACTCGACGAACAGACCAACCAATACTACCTCCATCTCTTTGCCACCGAGCAACCTGACCTAAACTGGGAGAATCCCGACGTTCAAGCCGCCGTGCACTCTATCATCCGTTTCTGGCTCGACAGAGGCGTCGATGGCTTCCGTATGGACGTCATAAACTTTATTAGTAAGGAACCTAGTCTTCCTGATGCGCCTATCAAGGACCCTACGCAGGAGTTCCAGTCGGGAGAGAAGTTCTACGCCTGCGGTCCCCGCCTGCATGAGTTCCTAAAAGATATCGGCGTGATTCTGAAGGAGTACGATGCCTTTTCCGTAGGCGAGATGCCTGGCGTCACCGATCCAAATGAGATTCTGAAGAGCGTGGCCTTTGATAGAGGAGAACTAAGTATGGTATTTCACTTCGAGATGTAAGTCCCCTTCCCCCGTCAAATTTCTACTCCTTCCTAACACTCCCAGCGTGGAACTTGACCACGGTTCCGGTGGTAAATTTACTCCCCATAAATGGCGCATGTCCGACCTCAAATCCATCGTCCAAAAGTGGCAACAAGTAATGGTCCAAAACGGCGGCTGGAATGCCCTCTATCTCGAGAACCACGATCAAGGCCGCGTCATCTCGAGATTTGCCTCTGATGCCCCTGAGTGGCGCGCCCTCAGCAGCAAGATGCTCGCCACCTTCCTTGCACTGCAGAGCGGCACGGTGTTTGTGTATCAGGGACAGGAGCTGGCTATGGCGAATGTACCTGCAGAATGGACGATCGACGACTACCGCGACATCGAGACTCTGAACCACTGGAATGAGCTACTTGCTGCGTATCCGAATGATAAAGAGAGGCAAGCTGTGGCGCTCCAGGAGTACAGGATTAAATCGAGGGATAATGCGAGGACTCCAATGCAATGGAACAAGACAGCCCATGCGGGCTTTACGACGGGGGAGAAGCCATGGATTAACGTGCATGGGGACTACAAAACGTGGAATGCGGAGGCGCAGGTGAACCAGCCTGATAGTGTGTATCACTACTGGACAGCACTTCTAAAGCTGCGACTCGAGCTGAAGGATATCTTCGTATATGGTGACTTCGGTCTTTTGACGCCAGATAATGAGGAAGCTTTTGCGTATATGCGAACATCTGATGATAAGGGGGCCACGTTGGTTGTGGCGAACTTCACGGCAAAGACGGTGAGTTGGAAGGCGCACGTTGGGACTGAACTGTTTTTGAGCGAAGGGGAGAGGGTAATCGGGAGTTATGAGACTGCACCAACTGTGTCTGGCGGTGATACGATAGAGCTACGACCATTTGAAGCTGTTGTCTACAAGGCTGTTTAAACGCGTAGACAGGGGATTACGGAGTAAAGGCCAGCTCAAGTCTCCTGATTTAAAGCAGCCTAATGAATAGAGTTTGGAAATATCGGGACTTATGATTATCTAAGCCACGGAATCTCTTAACTACGTGGTCTGGCAAATACTAGAAGATAACTTGATATTCAGCAGAATTAGCAGCTTAATCTAGGCCATCGTGAAATATCTCCTAATCCTGACACCCACGAATACAAGCAATGAGCACTGTACCTCCCCATCCACTAATACATACGCATAGCTACCTACACCTTCGCTTCCTCCACCTCCCTCTTCTCCTCTCCATGTGCATGTGCCACTGCCTTATCCACCGCCACCGTCTCATCCCCAAACGCTCCCGCAATACTCTCCAAACTAAGCTGATTAGTCTCCGTCAAGAACGCCGCATAAAACGCGCTCAACGCTACCAGGCACCCAATAAACACCGCATAGTACTTCCAGTGTATGGCATCAAACGCAAACGGCGTCACCTGCCCCATCCAAATTGCGGTGATATTCTGGCAAAGTGCGGCGATGGAGGTGCCGTAGCCGCGTAGGTGCTGTGGGAAAGTTTCGGCGGCAATTGTGTAGAGGGTGCTGTTGAAAAATACGGCGTAGAGCGCCGAGTAGAGGAAAATGAATGCAACTCCTGTGCGAGCACCTGACATGTCTTTGCCATCGCCGTAGTAGCGGGAAAGGGCCATGAGAATGGAGAGCATGGCGGCGAGAATGAGACAGCCGAGCCCTGCAGGGGATTAGTGGGGAGCTATTGTGAATGGAAGGGGGAGACGTACACATAGTGCGCACACGAGGCCAACGATCGGAGACGCCGTAGAAGTTGATGATCTGGCCAACAATTCCCATGAAGCCGTAGCAGCCGCTAATGAGTATGACCTGTCTGCCCTTGAAGCCGAGAGAGCCGTATAGAATGGATTGGTAGTTCTGGATGGCAAGACTGCCGGAGAGGATGCCGACCTGCATAACCATGATGGCCATGGCAGTGCGGCGAATGTTTTTGCGGTTGAAAATTTCAATGAGTGCATGTCCGACGGTGATGTTGGAGCGCTGCGCGCCTTCGAGCTGAATCTGCTCGCGGATCTCAACTTGCGATCGCACAAAGAACTCTTCGTCTTCGTCCTCATAGATACGCTTGAGTGATGCGTCGAACTCTTCGTAGCGCTCCTTCTGGGCCACTAGCAAGCTGTTAGATTTGTTTCATAAGACAGGGGATACTGCACTTACGCCAACGAGGAGACTCGGGCAGGAACATTGATAGGACCATGAGAAGTACTGCTGTGGGTATCTGCATGCCGAGTGCGAGACGCCAAGTCACGTCTCCAGAGGCAAAGGAGCACGCATACCCGATCCAATTTGCGAGGCAGAACCCTATAGCGATCATAAGTCCAAATATCCCACAGAGGCGAGCGCGCTCCTCTGGTCTAGCGAGTTCAGAGATGTAAATCGGCATCGTCGGATTGAGAATCCCAAGCGCCACGCCGGCGACAAAGCGGCCGACTATCATGAGTGGTACACCATTTGCGGCGGTTTGGAACGCAGAGCCCACAATGGTGAAGAAAGTTGAGACTAGAAGGGTCTTTCGGCGTCCAAGTTTCTCGAGGAGAAGACCATTCACCAGGCAGCCTATCGCATTCCCAGCTGATCCCATGGAAACTATCGCGCCAGTGAGAGATGTGACATTTTTGGTTCCGGGCGGGAACATGTAGTCGTTGAACGCTTGTTGGGCGAGGGTAGTTGCAATGATTCCCAGGTCAATGCCAACGACTGCTCCTCCCAAGGAGATGGTGAAGATATAGGACAGAAGCCTCCAAGTGGCTTTCATCTTAACGGCGACCATCTTTGAACGTGGCAGCCGTGAGACTGACAGAATGCAGAGCTTTGATGGTGATGAAAATTAAAGAGTATTGCAGACAATGGGATGACTACAGGAAGCACCTCTGCCCTCGTGTCTGGGTACCACCTAGTTTAAGGATCGGCATGGGACTGCCTTCTGACCTTTATAACAAAGCACGAAGCTTGTCTTGATTCGCTCTCGTTGCTTCCAACCGGCATTAGATGAACCGAAGCCGACACCCCAACTGCCAGCTTTGCGTATAGTCTGGCCGAGATGTTGGATGAAACGTTCCCTCGGTACTTTTGATTGAATGCGGTACTACTGGAGTACGAGGCAACGGTGTTGGCAATGGTGACGACGGCTCGGGTTCAGTGTTTCGTGTTTCTGTGTTTTAATCACTTATCACCTTGATTTATCACCTCGCATTTTATAATAAACGATACCATGCTTTCTAAATGCGTTATTGTTGATGCCCAGAGTTTTATACTACACATCGCCCAGGCGGGCCCGATCTTGAATTGTGGGGGAAAGTGGGGAGGTCGGGGTCTTCGTGACAGCTGCACTGTGGGGTAGCAGCTAGGGGCGCAAGTAAGCTCCATGTGCCAACGCCAACACTCGGGCTCGATGCGGGGAACCTGGGCACGACCACAAGTATCACGCACACCAATACAGCTTCTCACACGTGCATGTTTACATCGATGACAGACATGGAAGGTCGAGCTCTTCAAATTGACGCCTATGCAGCGACATGCTTGCAAATTATCTTGGCTTCGGCTGTGTACTCATCTACCGTATAGATGTGCTTGGTGAGTCGATGTAAGACACCCAGCTATTCGGAGCCAGTTATCGCGAAGGCAGCAGCTACTCGGGTGCAGTGCTTATGCCTATTGGAAGTAAAGAAAGAGAAATAAATTGGTAAGACACCGTAAATACGACGCTGTTTCTCCGCTTCATTTTGCTTTCCAGAGTCTTCGCCGTATCTAGAGGAGATTCTAAGTTTTCTTCTTGAAGTTGTCCACCTTTCTATTGCTTCAAGGCGCACTTAGACGCATCCAAACTATGCATTTCTTGGGGAGCCTCGCTCTTCTAGCTGTCCCCCTCTTTGGGAAAGCTAATGCTATCCCCATCGCTCCGAGAAGTGGCACTACCACCGAGAGTATTACTTACATAGTCCCGATATGGGAGGGAGCACTTGCTTCTCACACCAGAAGCGATGACCTCGCCGTCCTTTCAACCATGAAGACCCTACTGGGGCTTGGGGGAACATATACCAAGCTCGGCTGGTCCTTCTCATCATGGGCACTCAGTCGCGATATCCACGGGGTGGACAGTGATTACTCCTTTGACCCGACAAACCTCAACTACATGCTCGATCTTGCCGTGTCCTCTGACTTGCCAATTCTTGTCCACATGAATAACGGAAGATGGGCAGACTGCTGCACTCCGAATTCAAGCGGCGGCTGGGGCGATGTTCTGCTAGATATCATTGCCGCGCAACCCAACACGACTGTCTTGAACAGCACTGGTGGCTCGCTTTTTAGCCACAATGGAGGAAACAACTATTTCACTCTTTCGCGCCTGAATGCCGTCTATCGCGACTACAAGAAACGTAATATCGAAGCTTCTACCAAAGCTATCATGGAATGGGCGACCGCAAACCCATCCCTGTTTGTAGGGGTCAGCCTCGATTCCGAAACGATAATGCCGAACAATGGAGCAGATTATAATCCCCTATCGACTGAGGAGTGGAGACAATGGCTCCAAAATATTGGCATCTACGGCCCAGGTGGAGCCTATTTTGGCCAAGGTCGCATTCCCGCATTTTCCAGCATCGAGTCCTTCAACAGCGAAATGGGGACAACATTCGCCTCCTGGGATGCCCTCCAGCCACCGCCCTCGATCACCCCCGGTGTGACATTCAGTGAAGAATGGCAGCGTTGGCGTGTAACCCTCATCAACCACGCCGTCGCTGATGAGACTCTCTGGATCGCTGAGGCCGGGGTCCCACGCGCCCTTGTCTACGGCCACCAAACTCCCCGCCTCGACGACTACGGCTTTGCTGACGCCTTGGAAACTTCGACTGCCGCAAACGGCGCAAGTGGTGTCACGTACTACGCCTGGAATCCTAGTGATATTGGGCAAGTAGACAACCCCCTGCGCGGTGCGGGAAAGAATAACTTTGGCGTCTTCGAGTTGAACCCGCTCACGACGGATGCGACGAGATCGTACAATACTCTCCTCACCCTTGTGAACGACGGTATTAAGATTATCTGCCCGAACTCATGGGAGTCAGACCAGGCAACCAAAGACCAGTACGCCCTCTTCGAGTCTCCGGACTGGGGTGACACATTTGGACTCGCCATCAACAAGTTCCTCGCTGACCGCGCTGAGATACCTCGAAGCATCCAACCACCACCTTGGAATCCTGGGAACCGCATTGTCGATTTCTACGATGCCTTCTCTACAGCCACCAGCTCAGGTCCAGATAACCACATCGAGCCAGCTGGTTCTGTTGGAGGAGTCATTCGAAAATTCGTCTATTCTGCTGTCGGCGGAGTTATCACCTACACTACCACTCTCCCCTCGGTTTCCGGAACACAACGTCTCAATCTCTGGACTTCAGTCGGAATCCGTGATGGTGCCGGTAACGGCGGCGAATCCACATTCCAAGTCACAATTAATGGTCAAAATCTCTTCGGCACCGGCCTCCGTCTCAACAAAAACTACTGGGTCTGGAAACGCTGGCTTCCCGCCATGGTTGATATCACTCCCTGGGCCGGCAGCACTGTGACTTTCTCCTTCACAACTACAGGGGAAAGCTACTACGGCTGGACTACATGGGGCGCGCCTGCTATCTACGCATCTGCCACTGATAATGACCTCGCAGCTGGGAAAAGCGTGAGTGTTAGTTCGACTGATGGGGCTGGTGCAGGTACGAGCTGGGATTCACGTTTCCTCACAGACGGTAATGTGGATGGTGAGGCGGGCGGACATATCGGGTGGTCATCCGTCTCGCATGCCAGCGCAGCTGGGAGCGAGTTTGCTAGTGTTGATCTAGGAGATGTGCATGAAGTTGGGCGAGTGGTGCTCTTTGCACGCTCTGATCTCGTAGAGGGCACAGGCTCAGGGTTCCCGGTTGATTTTAAGATTCGGGGGAGTGTGGATGGGGAGACTTGGTCGGATTTACTCGTGCAGACAGGATTTCCGGCGCCATTGGCGGGGGAAGGGTTGGTTTTTGCGTTTCCGAGTGTGAGTGCGAGGTGGGTGAGAGTTGAAGCGAGTAAGTTGGGGGGGGTAGGGGGAGAGGACGGGTATAGAATGCAGCTGGGAGAATTTCAGGTGTATGCATAGTGGAGATGATTATCGGTGGTTGGCCAGGTTAATGAGATGAGTTGGTTGGAATGGAGATAGAGATACTTATAGTTACAGTAATATTTATTTGAGGCTTATTGTCCTTTGCACTCATTAGCTATTTTACTACATATACGATATAAGAGACAGTAACTGCCACGCAATATTCTCATACAATATTCTCATAATTCCACTAGCTGGGTATATTCATCCATTATTCAACGCATAATTACTTCCAGTTAAATAGACACAACTATAGGTGGCCTAGATTCTTCATTGCGTCTCCCTCCCACGACGGCGGCATTCACCAGCCTTGTAATCCTCGGTCTTGACCCAATCCACGCCTTGTAAGTCTTGTCAACTAAAAGATGAAACATCATCTTAATAAGCGTCAATACCCCCTTTTTACCAAAGACAATATCCTCGTACGTGACCTGCACGCCATCAAAAGCAACAATATCATAACCATACCCAGCATGGATGTGCCCAAACACAACTAGTGGGGGCTTCGTCCGCTGCAACTCCTTCAGTAAATATTCATTTCCAAGAGAGTTTGCGTCGAGATGCCACTTCGGTGGACCGTGAGTAAGCAGGATATCGGTATCGGATGGCACAACTCCTGTCCAAACATCGCGGATTGGGGGGTATTGAAAAGCCCAGTTTCCAAATTGCTGCGTTGAGGGCGCTCCGTATATCTTTATCTTTCGTCCATTTTTGAAGTGAAGATCAACAGCATTATCTTGGAGGTAGATAATACTGCCCCATCGTAGGTCTGACCGGCTGCTGCCAGGTCTCTCAAATATGCGTTCTGGGAACTGGTCGACAAAGACAGGGTCAAGGAGCAGGTCATGGTTTCCTCCAATAACGACCTTGTGCTTATGCGGTTGGGAATTTAACCAGTCTAGTTGAGCCTGGATCTGATCGAAGGAGCCGTTTTGTGAGAGATCTCCAGCATGGACCAGCAGGTCCCCGTCTTGAAGTTGGGGCTGGGTGGTGTGTGTGTCTGAGATGCACACTATGGTGATCGGATCCAGGAGCTGTGGTAGTGCAGTTTGTGCACGCCATGAATAGAATGTCCTAGCTAGTGAAAGTATCCATCGTCTGTGGAAAGCGCTCCACCGACTCTGAGGCTGGTTGGAGAGGTGGTTATTCATGTTATAAATAAGTATCGGTGTCCTCTACAATCAGTCGCCGTACAGCCTAATTTTACTCCGCCTGCGTGTAGAATGAGATTGCGCGAGTATATTCATGAGTATCTCTCTGATTGCTACTTGTTCTATACAGATGCTTTTAAACAGGGCGCATCTCATAAGAAGTCGTTGGTTGTTGGTTGTTGGTTCCTCAGCCTTATCGTTGCTAATCAACGCTTCCCATTGGCCCACCCCACGACCAGGTTCTTCCCGACAGCCGCGGCGGCCGGAGCTACAACCCACCGGCGCCCTCCAAAAAAGTTCCCAGGAACCACAACCACCAATCCAATACCCCAATCCACATCCAAGCACCTCTACACCTCTTCACCACCACGACTACAAGACCGAATATCCCCGTGTGATAAACAACGCCCTGTCCCCTAGCTGCATCCGCGACGCACTTACACCTTTCCCTCGACCGCA
>JPJW01002189.1:0-30615 GCA_000750755.1 Pseudogymnoascus sp. VKM F-4513 (FW-928)
GGGTGCTGGGGGGAGACAGGCTGCTTCTTTGGGGGAGCAACAAGGGGGATATGCGGAGATGGAGGGTGCGAACCTGGGGGCCGAGGAGCTTAATTTTAACCCCAATTTCCGATTCCAGGCATATTTAGGAGGCGCTGGTGGGATACAGCATGACTTCTCGGGGCTGAAGCACACCCATGATGATGACGGAGAGCTCTACAATGCAACTCCTTCCCGAGCCACCAAACTGCCGAAATTCGAGCACTCGAACACTATGTGTAGAGTGGAGGAGGTAGAACAGACATCAGAGAACAGGTTGGTTCCGCACCAAGCTCCGCCCAAGGAACCGGCTCAATCTTTCAGCGGAGGCTTGTTTTTGAGTAGCGACGAAGAAGTCGATGATGGTATGAGGGATGCTTTTCATATGGATGGGGAGGGTAGCTTTGATTATTTCTGATGATTGGACATGATTGGGGTGTATTGTTGGATATTAGTGAGGATGAAAACTGGGCGTTGACTATTGGAGTTTGGAAGTTGAGGGGCGGGGGGATTGGTACTTTTTAATTTAGATGATGGTGGGGAGGTAGAGTGTTGAGATATTGGCATCTTTAACTTGGTGGCTGTGGCCAGCTTCGAGATAACGCTGCTGGACGACAGAAGATTTTCAATGTATATAGCGTGAGTAGCAGCAGCCGTTCTTTTCCAACTTACCTATCCGATTGTACGTTTCGTTGAACCGTGTTAGATCGCCCAGTAGGTTTACAGTCGAGAGGTATCACAAGTCACGAATACAGAACGGCAGTTCATTCAGATAGGTTTGTTTGTACAAATTTGTGCGGGTATCATTTTGCACATATCAAAAGAGGTTACATAGATACAGGCTTCCGTCTCTTCATAACGAGGAAATCCCTGAAACATCCACCCCGAAGCGTTAGCCATACGTTTCCGCAGGTTCCCAAACTCCCATTTCCATTTCATTTCAATGCGTGCGTGCCTCTCCATCCCATCCTCAAGGAGGAGACCCTCTAATCCTCCTTATCAACCAACACAGCCGACCTGGACCCAGGTCAGTTCCGGCACCTAATTCGACTCAGTCCCCAGCAGCACCAACTTACGCGCTAATATCCTTCTTGGTATCGTAATCCCTCTCCACATCAATGACCTGGCGTCCGTGCCACTTAGCCATGATGGAAACACCATCCTTCCTCGTCCTCATTTGAAACCAATGCGGGAATCCCCTCAGGTAAGCCAACAGGTTCGTGAACCCAGGCATGATGAGCTGGCCACTGTGACCGCTCAGGATCTGGTTGACGATGCCCTCGGCGACGGTGTCAACCTCGAGCGACGGCACCATGAACGACGACGAGTTGGTGTAGCCCTGGAAGAGCGGCGTCTTGGTGTAGCCCTGGTTAATGCACACAGTGCGCACCTTGGGCGCGTTATACAGCGTCGCCAGCTCGGCGCTGAGTCCCTCGTGGAAGCACATGGCCGCGGCCTTGGTGCCGGAGTAATCCACCATCCGTGGCACGGTGACGAACGCCGCGATCGAGGCGACGGTGACGACCATTCCGTGGTCGCGCGCGATCAGGCTGGGCAGGAACTCCTTGGCCATGATGTAGTGCGAGATGGCGTTGACGTCAAAGGTGAACCTGACGTCCTTCTCGGTGCCCTCGAGGATGGACTTTCCGCGAGCGACACCGGCGTTCAGGACGAGCACGGTGGGGTTGCCGACGGTGCGGCGGATCTCGGCTGCGACCTTGGCGACGGTGGCCGAGTTGGTGATGTCGCACTTGAAGTAGTGGACGTTGGCGGCTGATGGTAATGTCAGTTCTACACGCGAAGATTCCTGTGATCAGACTATATTTCATCCTCGGGCTGGGGCGTTGTAGGAAATGGAACTTGGGGTAACGTACTGGCTTCGTAGGTCATTGGGATCACATCCAAAACAACGACCTTGATGCCCTTCTCGGCGAGCATGCGGACGACGGAGCCACCGATTCCACCGGCACCACCGGTGACGAGGACGATCTCCTGGGACCAGACATACTTGTCTGACTTCCAGTTGTCGAGGGCACGCTGGGAAAGGAAGTTGTTTGCGTAGCGGATCAGGCCGGCGGCCAGGGCGTACTGGAGGCGCGAGAAGGCGGTCTCGTGGAGGATGGCGAGGTCAGAACCTTGCTTTGTGTAGCGGGCCAGCAGAACGAGCGGCAGAGTAAGGGCTGGGTTGAGAATGGTCTTCTTGATGAGGGAGCCGAGCACTTCGGACGATAGGCCTGGTGGTGGAGATGTTAGAATGGCGCACTATTTTGAAATCTGGGGTAACGCGGGGATGCGACCACCCGCCGTTTTTTTGTTGGGGTAATAATAGTAGACAGGTACAGTACATACCCTCACGCGGTAACCATCCTTTGTGGGCTGGCATTGTGGAAAGTCGTAGGTAAGTTAATTAGGAAGTGGAGGATATAGATGCTGTATATTCACAGGAAATATATATATATTTTCGATGGAAAGTAAAGCTCCAGAAGTGAATAATAAATAAGGGGATTGATGATAAAAGGGTGGAGAAGGTACCCTTAGAATAAGGTCGCTGACGCTGACGGAGCTGGACCCTTCGGGACAAGTAAGAGGGGGAATTTCACGTGGAGCCGCCTACCGAGGCATTTCATTGACCGATTGACCGATTCTGACCCATGTAGGTATGATTTGATACGCGGGGAATCTTAATTTGCCGGGCCGACGATTAACCAGCAGGTAATTCCTGGGATTCTATGATAGCTTTGACTGACATTAATATAAAGTTAGCCTTTGTGTAAGCCGATTCCCTTGGGGTCGCATTAAATTGTGTCATGCATTGCGCATTTATGCGTTTCGAGATGTCTGGCCCAAGGCGATGTAATATTATATAGTTGAGTATATGCTCGCATGTGCTTGAATCTGACCCGGCGGAAGAAATTCCAATGTCGACCGTGGGCTGTGTGTGGGAAACATCTCCAGAGCGATTAAAGAGGGGAGAGAAAGAGAGAGACCAGGTGTTTCGGAATGAACGGAAATTTGATACAATGGCAGGCGTTACCCCGTCTAATAAGTGTATCTAAACGTTGGGTGGTCATCTCCCAGATTCGTCACCTCACTCACGTCCTCATATCTATAATCCCTCCCACCAGAATCTCTCTTCTTATTCTCCAGGCGCAGCCCGATATAGAAAATGGTCGACGTTACAATAGTCAAGCCCAAGAACCCCAGAGCGGTGCCGAAGCCGACTGGGTAATGGGGCTCCTCCTTCTTCAGAAAGATGTTCGACGCCACAATCCCACCAAGGTTGCCAAAACCGATCTGAACCGCTGACCCGATCGAGCGCTTGTAGTGCCCACCCATTTGGTTGGCAAGCCAGGCTAGGGTAACGGGTTGCGCCATGAACCCACCCGTTGTGATAAAGAAGGCCGCCATGTAACGGGTGCCGATGCTTACATCGTCGAGATTGAGGAGGATGGAATACCCGATAATTCCAATGAGGCAACCGGAGGGAGATCTGCGTACTCCTCATGGGGCGCCATTTTGATATCGACATTATCGATTTCCGATGCTGCCACCTTCTCGGCATCAGACGAGCTGACGCGTGGGGGAGTCGAGGTCGCCATCGCGGCTTCCCTTTTCACAACTATAGACGCGTGATAGAATTATGTCAAATTTTCACACACACACCCAAGATTCTTCAATTGGGAAATGAGGGGTAGCAAAGAATAGTTATACTCTTCAAACCGAGACATCCGTCTCAAAAACTCTGGGGTAACACGACCCCCCTTACTTCCCATCCCGCATGGTGGTGCAGTAGTACGAACAGTTTCCCCAAACACCCCAGCCATCCCCGTAGCAATGTTCCACAGTAGCGCGGCGACACTGCATGTTTTGAGAACGGATCTGTCCCGCAATGGCAGCCCGATGCATTGACTCTGCGGGGGAGCTGCGGGGGACCGTGGATTGGGGGGAAGGAGGACGCAGGTTCGTGGTGGCGTTCTAGCCTTGTTGGAGTTTAAAACACGTCGATCTTAAGAGTCCCCTGGGCTGCATTATTTGTTGTAACAAGGCTGGCAAAAAGGAATTACACATCAGACATACTGGGGAATGGCTGGGGAGGTGTCACGAAATCAATCCGCGGATTCTAGCAATAATGCTGAAATGCACCTGTCATACCCCGCACGCCCTCCCCCATACCCCAACATATCACCGCAGCGAACTCCACATAGACCGATCCACAAACTGAGCTTACGACCTTTCAACACGCCTCTCCCCCTATCCCAGACCCCAAATTACCAACCCCATCAACAAAACGTTGCTAATCCAGTAATAACCTTACTGTACAGTACAGCACCGCGGCTTCTACGCCGCCCTCCTAACACCTCGTGCGGAGTCGCACTCCCATCCGCAGCGTCCCTACCCTCCTGAACACGCCAGAATTGGAGTTCGCGCGGAAAGGTACCGCGACGCCTCTGGTGGCTTGTGGCTGCCCCCGCACGGCACACACGACGCCGTGCCGTTAAATCTCTTGGATTCTTGGATTTCTAGTATTACGATGGATTGGGTGCGGAAATATGGACATTTGCGCTGGAAGGGATCGCGGAACTGGGAACTGGAAATCGATCGAGGCTTTTGGGGTTCTGACGACGCGTTGAACACGCGACCCGGGATTGGAAAATGGCAACTGAAGCTTGATTTTCGATCGCGCTCTTTTGTCTGGGGGAAAGGGAGAGTATTTACCCCGTACGCGCTACTTTGTTAATATTGGTGACCCCGGCTATGCTGTTCGGCTTCAAGCCATAGCTCTGGGAATATGCATGGAACAAGACCGCTCTCTTGGGAATAACCCGAACGTGACTGACTGACTGACTGACTGACTGAAACAAGGATTTTGGCCTATGGTCTCTATCTGCTTTCTTGTGTTCATATCTCATTGTTCTCATACAGAGTACCTCGGAGCTTCTCCCTTCCGCGTCATATCTACCAAGCCCTCCATTGCTATCCCAACCCATCTTTCTGTCAAAAAACACCAATATCCCAGATGTCGACGCCCGAGCAATGCACCCCGAAAAAAACTTTAGCGCAAATGGTTCATCATGTAAAACTCCAGTTGATCCATCCTCCCATAAAAAATCATGATCATGCCAGGTATCTATATGTCGGCCTCTCGACGTCCTCCACGCGCTCTAGATACTCGCGCTCTATCAGACTCTCTATCCGCTTCTTCACCATGTTGAGATCGGGACGGAAACGGCTCGATAGTTGAGTGATTACTTCTGTCAGGAGCTGTTGGTGCTCGAGCTGTTTGCGTTGCCTGAGAGTAGTGTGTTAGTACGGAAGAAACGGAGGTTTGATGGATGGTTTGGGTCAAACTTACTTCATAATGCGCACAACTGCAGCCTCGATAACACCGCCTCGCATCTCGTCATTCTTGGTCTCCGTCTGCTTTCGCTCTTCGGTTGCCTCCACCTTGTTCGTGCCCGTAGCAGTAGGCGCCTTGATCTTGACCGACTTGCTGGTAAACGCCGCATTGAACGAAAAGCGATCCCCAGGTTTGATGGTCTTTGTTGGTGGATCCTTGTTCAGGACTTTGGCCTTTGGAAGGATAGACAGCGAAGGCAGAATGCGCTGAAGATCCTTCACCTCGATGCGACTGCGCTCCCTAATCTCCTCGAAGGACAAAGACTCGCCTTCCTCTAGGTCATTGAACAGCAGCAAGACGATCATGCCGAGGGTTGGGACTGTGAGTTCGTGCTTGCGCTCGCGGCCAAGGGCGCCTTCCTTGCCTGGAATTTTCGGGAAAACGCAACGTATATCAGCGGATCCGCTGAATGGGAGCCAGGTCAGCTGTCGTCCATTGTGCTTCTTCATGTAGAACTTCGTGAAGCTTTCTTGCAAGAGCTTGATCTCAGGTGGCCAGATGCACTGCTGAACGCGTCCATCTTCCGTTCGTGCCTGCGCTGCTCCCATAACCTCCATTGGCCAGTGATTTGTAGTCAGGACGTTGATGCCAAGGTCGATCTGCTTCCTGTCTACTTCACCGAGACCCTGGATGTGCGTACGGTAGTTCGAGGTTAGCTCGTCTGACATGGTCATATCCTTGAACATGCCTTCGAGTTTGGTCGTGAAGTAATTGCCAACTTCCTGCTTCATGCGAGAAATCATTTGCTTTTCCACTTCTGCACTTTCTGACTTTCCATGTAATAGGCGGCGCGCGAGATGTTTCTTGTAGTAACGCTCGAACATATCCTTGTCTTGCACGTAACGAAGCAATGTAGTCGCCTTGTCGAGGACGGCGTCCACCTCCGCCTCGGTTCTGCCTTTAATGCCGCTCTTCAGGTTTACATCGACAAACAAAGAAATGTACTCGGAGCTGCGTTCAAATAGGTTGATGAAATCAGAGAAGCTCTTAGTCAGCGCAGTCTGCAAGATCAGGTCGCTGTCGAAGCACTTCTCCCACATGCTCTCAAACTTGTCTTTGAGCTGCAGTACTTCGTCAACCCATCTGATGGCTGCCGCAGTTTGTTGTGCCGCCGCGTTAGGTGGTGGGACCTTGCCCTTTGGAGCTTTCTCGTCATCCCCAACCGCCGGGGCCTTCTCAGAGAAGTCGGTATTGGAGATGGTATTGTTGATATCGCAACCCATTTCCATCACGCGCCCCTGCAGAGCATCTCGCAAGGCTGCCTTCTTCTGGTCAATACGAGAAATGTTCTGGTATAGAAGAGCAAGCTCGTCAAATCGATCGTTCATGATCATTGACTTGACACCACTTCCTTCCAATTGAATGAATTCGTTCAAATGACTTCCAATCATCTCAACATCAATGACTTCCGCAATCTTATGTGCCGTCAATGGCGAAATAGTAGTTCGGCATCTGTCAGCCTCCTCCATCAGTCGCTTCTGGGTTTGACGAAGCCAAGTACCGGCATCTGTTTCTCGCAATAGCATCATGCATTCTTTCTGGTAGAATGCCCTGCTGGAATTCAAGAATTTCGGCTCGAAGACTGTCAAATACAGCTTTTCGTTCTCGTCGTCTTCATCAGTTTCGTATAAACCCTCAAGCATGTACATGCAGGACCTAATCAGGTTTCTGTCGATAACGTCGCCTTCTCTCTCCATCTGTATCATGTCGAGAAGAGCGGAGTTGAGGATATCAAAAGTGCTGAGATCCAAGTCGGACTCCACCAGTTTGGAGCGTAGGATATGGTCCCTGTACAGCCCCATGCAGGTGGTAAAGATAGATGGCCTGCGGTTGTCCGTGCAGTATACTCGATCCATATACATGAGAACGTCTCCAGTCATGTTCATGCAGAGAATGTGGTCTTCCCACGATGACTTAAGCCCCTTCAAGAACTTCTCCCCGGTTATCCTCCTCTCGTTCGTTGTTGCGCTGGAGGCGCCCCCAACAGTCAACCCCGTATGATTTCTTGAGATCAGCGATCTGATCTTTGGCATAACCTCTTCGGCAAACCACTGCTCTTCGAACTCCTTGACGCGCTCGTAGAGTTTTTCGCCATTCTTCTGTACCACAATTTTGTAGGCCAGTCGATAAAGCTGTTCGAATGAGATTTGTGAGGCATTTCGTGTGTGGATTTCCCGAAGAGCGACGCGGATTGCATTCCAGATGGATTCAAAGTCCTCCTGGTCGGCATTCTTGCCGCCGAGCGCATGCTGTGACAAAGTTAGTTTCCGAGAAACTGAAAAACTCATAGATCATGTGAATAAGCCAAAAACTTCATCGATCAAGCGTAGAAGCCAAAAAGGAAAAAGTCATTAATTGTAGGCGATTCAGCCCGGCTCAACTTTGAAAGATCAAACTGGCGGGGTAAATTTCAAGTGAACTCACACGTCTCGGTGGCCTTATTTTGCCTCCTCTCCCACGGCCTGAAATCATAGTTCCTGAATCAGGCGGTGTGCACCTTCGAAACCCAAATTAATATTTCCCGACCCTTGGGTAACCTCCTGATCTAGTGGCGGGGTAGTGAGTCCTCAAAGATTCGGCACACAAAGGTCATTCTGCACTGGCAAGTATTCCCCAGCCAAAGCATAAAACACCAGTCCGGGCAGCAGGTTCTGGTCCGCCTGTAGTGAGGTAACCTTCGTGGGGGTGGAAATAAACCTCGAAAGAAAGTCGATCTGATGTTGAGAAGGTGAACATGGTTCCGTCCTAACGGGCCCAGAAGCATAATAATCGGATTATACTTTATCCTAGCGTAGTTAACCATGCGGCCGACTTCAACTCGGGCCGTCCAAAAATCCGAAGAGGCACTGTTTGGGATGAAGACTAGCTATTAAAATATATAAAAGACGCCTCTTTCATTTTGTTTGACTGTAGTCAACTTGTCAGCTATAGCTCTGGGCAATTAAACACATTCTGTTTGAATATAGCTGTTGTTCTCACTGGTGTTATGTGTATTGCAACTTCAGACTTCTGGATGGCACGAGTACCCAGCCCTGAGTCTAGGCGGGGGTCCTAGCGGCGGCTTGGCGGACAAGGAACCGCTAGTCTTTTAAGGTTCACATTTTATTGTTCCGTCCCCCAAAACGTCATCCAAATAGTTTGGCGGTTGAACTTCCCTATTAACTATCACTCCCATCAACAAGCCACCAACCAACCTCACAGCAACTAAATATGCTACCACGACAAGCCGCCTTCCGCCTCCTGCGGCGCATAGCCCTCCAGGACTTCAAGTCCACTTCCAGGATAACCGCTTTCCAGAAACCCATCTCTCGGCCCCTCCACTTCTTCGCCACGCCCAGCCTACGAGACGCCATTAAGCCATTCCAAATCCCCCGCAAGACCCCAGAGGCTCCGGCTGACCAGCCTGCTTACGAAATGACCTTTACCTGCAAGCCGTGTTCAACGCGCTCGACACATCGGATCTCAAAGCAGGGGTACCACAAGGGCAGTGTTCTGATAAGCTGCCCTGGGTGCAAGAACAGGCACGTTATTAGCGATCATTTGAATGTAAGTCACTCCGAGGATGTATAGACTATAACTTGTTTTGTGACGAAATTCCATACTGACATGAATCTACGCAGATCTTCGGCGATAAGTCAATGACTATCGAGGATATAATCCGAGAGCAGGGCCAGCTGGTTAAGAAGGGAACGCTGAGCGAAGATGGAGATTTTGAGATCTGGGCCGATGGGACAGTGACGGATAGGCCCAAGCCCACAGAAGGCGAGGACGCCAAGAAAGTAGAAGCGCCAACCTCGAGCGAGAAACTATAAAGCGAAACGATATCACGGGCGACGATGGCGACTGTTTGGATAGGGGCAAGATATGACCACGATTGGTGTACAATGCCCGAGATGTATATTATTGGAGTTGGTCACATAGACTTGTAAGATAGGTTGTATAACACGTGTACGAGAAACTGTATGTATAAACAATATAGTCAGGATATAGAACTACATATATATCGCATCAACTACAAACCCACAAGATGAACTCTAGCTCAACCATGTGCCATGCCTCCAAATCCCGGCATGTATAACTCCATACACCGCATATAACCCTATATACAAGAGATTAAAACCCCCTTCGCAAGTCTCTATGCTCCATTCCCTTCTCCTTCCTTCTCTCCTTCTTCCTCTCCACCTTCTTCTGCTTATCCTTGCCGAACTTCTCAGGCGCCGAAACAGCCTCGATCTTGCGCTTACTCGAACGCTGCTCTCGGCGCTCTCTGACACCTTGTCGGACCTTGAGGAGCTGCTCCGTGTACACAGATGTGCCGCACTTGATCTTCAACTGCTCCATGAGCTCCGTGCATTCGGTCTTGATGTCCTCATACGTGGACTTGAATACATCGTCTGTTGAGTATGGAACGGGAATATTCCGATCCGTTAAGTTCTGGAGCGGCAAGAGTATGGTCGCGAGGCAGGGCGACAGTGTCTCGGCATCTAGCTTGGCGCAAAGCATCTGAGACAGCTTCAGAGCTGCAGTCTTGGGGACCAGTACAGCTGCGCGTGGCGGAGAGCTCTCACGTCGTAGGATGAAAGAGATCCGTCCGAAAATGTAGTTGAGCGCCGTCAGCTTCTTCCCATCCTCACGAACGGTCTCTTCTTCGTCATCAGAGATATCCGCGTCGTCACCCTGCGGTTTCTTCCATTTCAACGAACTGGATGCGGCGATACGGCCCAAGAAGTTCAAGTTTTTCACAATCTCATTGGCGAGCAATTCCGTCAACCCGGGAGTCTTGAACATGCTGGCAGTCCGGCGAATGAGGTCTCTAACGTCGTCTGCATCCAATGAAAGGCCCTTGGATCCAACCAATGGCAGATTGGACAGTCCAGACTCCATGTTGGCGCGTGCAAAGTCTGTGAAGTATACTCCCATCAATTTCGCCGAGGACAGCTTAACCCATGCGTGAGGATATGTCAGGCAAGTGCGTATTGAAGCCCACATATCAACTGCACCTGCAGCCAGAATTCGTGCCGAGAACTTTTCACATAGTGTCGACGCCAATTGCAAAGCGGAATAGATAAGCTCCCAGTCAGACTCTGTACCACTTGAGTTCTTCAACGAGTGCTGAATACAAGTCTGTAGCTCATTCACATCGTTAGCTGGCGGGGCTTCTTGGACTTCGTAGTAAAAGCCGTAACTTTGGAATGCCAAACGTTGAACCGCAGTATTGTCTTCTTGTCTGATCCAGGATCTCAGGAGGTTCAAGAACGTGGTTATATGTTCGCTGTCGGCTTTGCGGAAGATTTCCTTGATAATTTCGCCAGCCGCTATACGACATTTCTCGCTGTCATCGTTGGCGAGAACGAAAACCAGGGGCACGAAGCAAGTCGCAGAGACCTCCTGGATGAAATCGTTCGACGACTTGGAGAGCAAGAGGTGCAAAACCTCGAGAATAGACAGTCTGCCTCCCTCTCGCTCGTAGTTAAGATTGGCAACAATGAATGCCAGCTGCTTCTGCCATCTATTCTTCTTCTGCGGATACTCCCGGAGAAACTGGAAATAGGCACCCCGAGCTAGATCTCTGGTATCCTTATCATCATTCGTCACCATTACTGTCCCGACGTAGTCCATCGTATCATAAACAACGGCGCTTTCAAGCTTCGAGTCTAGAACGGCGCGCAAGAAATTGAACGTTACGTGTCTCCGTTCCGGGTCGGTCATGTCTTCTCTCAACCTTGAAAGCAACCCATCGACCGCTGAATCTTTGATCGGAACATCCTTCCTATCGCGGAGAATGACGGAGACAAGCTTCAGGGCTGCTTGAGAAACATCGGAGGTGGTCGATGACGAGGCATTGATGCTCCTGAGAGCTTCAGCAGCAGCAACCTTGTAAAGGTTGCTACCATCATGCATCACCTTCATCTGAACCTTGACAATTGTTGTAAGCAAACGGAAGGCAGAAATCTTGATTTCCTCTTCTCCTTGAACAATGGCGTCTCCAATTATTGGCACGAATCCCGCCAAGTTGGAGGCAACTCGAAGGTTATCATGCTTCTTCAACACCGCTCGCAGGACGTCGAAAGCAAAGCGAATCAATTTATACGTGTAGACCGTAGTGCTTCCTTGGTTACTGCCTCGTTTCGCTCCTTTTTGGATCAAGTACTTCTTCAGGCGGTAGTCTTCCTTGACCTTGGCCTGAGGCTTGTTGCTGCTGTACACATCCTGGATGACTTCGTAACAGAAGATTAAACTGTCTCTGCTCTTTGCCGCGCTGTTCTTCAATAGCCCGGAGCTAATTCGGTTCAGAAGCTCGTCGATTTTTCGGACCATCTTCAGGTTCAGCTTCTCTTTCAGCAGAACCTGGATAGGACGGACAAGATCTGTAAGGCGGCTCAAAGTTGCCGTCTTCGCAATCAACTCCATCGAGTCCTGGGACTTGCTGCTCCTTACTTCTTTCATCTTGCTGACATATTCTTCTGCATCCTTTTCTTGACCAGTGATGCCAAAGATATCGTCCATGATAATAGCCACAATTGACGGAAGGCAGTAATCCAAATCGCCAGGTGAGTAAAGCGGGATTGTAGCTACCAAAATGGAATGCATTGTGTAAGACAGAACATGGAGCTGAGATCCACGAGCGAGGGCGCCACGAAGTTCTTTCAGCACAAATCCAAAGCAGGAAGGCCCAAGCAAAACACAAATATCCGTCAACGTCTGGCGAGTCATATCACGAGCCTCCTGTGCTTTGCTTCGGAGAATTTGACATATATCGGTGAGGACGGCGGGAAGTTTTTCGGCCATTTGATCGTGGGGGAGCAGTTTAAGAACTCTGACTGCGATGACCGCAACAGGAGTTCGTAGACTAACGGTAGTTTCGTCCTTGTGGTGTAGGTAGTCGATCAATGGTGGTAAAATATTTCCTGTCAGATCATCATAGAATTTTTGCTCCTTCGGAAGTGACTTCGCAAGGGTCGAAAGTTTTGGCTTGGCCATCTCCGTGTCAACGTCCATTTCAGTGTCATCTGCCGCTGCCTCTACGATGCCGTGCTTTGATTCTGCCGCTAACGCCAGGGACTCGATGACCTTGCCGAGAAGGCGAATAATTTGCTTCTCCAGGGTTGGTTTAGTGGCAATATATCCCGTGAATCGGCGCAGGATAGCACGATACTGAGGCCAGTCCAACGACCCTGTCAAAACTCCGACGCAGGTAGTTGCCTCAGCAGCAAGATTGTGCGCGTCGTTTCCTTCAGCTCTGTCAAAAATGAAGTGCTCGAGGAGGGGGATAAAGAAGTGAGCGGTATTTTTGCTGCTTATAAGTCCATCCTTTGAGGCATTTGACAGCTGAGTGAGGGCATTCGATTGCCTTCCCTTGCCAGCAGCCAGAATGTTATTAAAGAAGGATCCTTCAAGCTCATCATCGCCGCTGAGAAGACTGTGCATATCATTGACTTCCGTCCAGTCAGGATATGTTTTTACAACGTGTGCCATAACTTTAACATACTCTCGGCGGATAATCTCCGATGCTTCACGAGCACCGGTGAAAATGGCAGGTAGCAGAATGGAGGACAGCATATCATAAAATGTTGCCGTTTCAGCAGTGTCCGTAGTCTTGGACGTGCTGTCCAAGAAGTTGCAAATTGCATCCGACGAATTCGAGGACAAAACACCAAACTCTTCATCGTGTCTGATATAGTAAAGGAAGTTGTAGAGCAGAGGGCGCCACTGGTGAGCAGTGAATTGCTTTTCCCTTGGCGCCGATATCAGATTGAATGCCTTGAGACGACGGTCATAGTCCGGCTCATCCAACCGCCCTTCCGCAAACGAATTTAGCGAAACACATAGTTCTGCAACTTCTTCAAGGACAGGATCCTTTCGAGAGTAGACGATCAACACCCTAGATAGCACTTCTCTGCTGCTTTTGTCTCGGAAAAATCCAAAGAGTGAAGATACAGTATTATAGACCCTGTCTTTGAGCTCGCTGTCATCTTGAAGATCGTATAGTGGCACGAAGTGCTCCAGAACCAAAAGAAGTCCGCTTTTAGTTTTGGGGTTGACTCTTCGGGTCGGCTGATCAAGCAAGAAAGTGGTGATATCCACGAGATTGTGCGCTTGCGTAGATTGGGTAACGAATTGGGCCAGTCCGGAAATAGTCTCGACGCAGGCTTCAAGGAGGCCCTTGCTGATATCTTGCTGTCGTCTAAGAACATCCCCAATAGGAAGTAAAAAGGAATCCATATTCTTGGAAAGCAGGGACGTTTTAACGCGGCTAGTTAGATCCTCGTTTTCAGGAAGATCACTCTTTGCGATGCCAACCACGTTATCAATAATGCTCAGGGCGAAAAGTCGGACCTGATCCTTGGACTTCGGCTGCGCCAGACACTCTGCCACTGTGACCAAGATTTGATCATCTTCGCCAAGGAAGAGTACGGTCTTTGGTGATAGCGACCAGGTATATAGAAGTTGCAAAACGCCAGAAATGCTCTGTGCAGTCTCAATTGGGAGTTTCGCCAACCGAGGGCTGATAAGCTCGCTCATTATGAGATCCAGATATGGCGACCAATCAAAGGTGGCGTCATTGGTAAACATCGAAACAAGACATTTAAATCCAGTTTGGCGGACAGATTTCAACATCGAGGTTTGGCTAGTGTGGTCTTCCTCGTCGTCGACAGACTGAGGGGAGCGTTGAAGCTGGCGGGATGAGTACACCAGGCAGTAGAGCACCGCGGATAGTAATTGGCTAGTATAGGGCGACATCTTGGTTCCAAGTTCTTTCAAGGTGCCTTCCATCATGTTCATGAAACCAAGTTGCTTTCGGACACTTAATATTTCCTTGTCGAACAATTCGTCTCGAGATTGGCTTATAACGTCAATGTCCTTTAGGTCTCCCAGGGCAATCTGCAAAAACGATCCGATATCCTCCACCGTTAAGTTGCGCAATATAGTTAATCTTGTGGCCAACATGCCTTGACGACCGCTAGCTGCGCCTTTCTTTGAAATAGCTCGTCCATATAAAATTCGTAGGAGGATTGGCATGAGTTCCTGTCGGTGTTCAAACTGTATCCGGGAGTCTCCTTGGAGCAGAATTGTAAGCTCGTCTTTGAAACGTGCCTCGTCAAGTAGGTTCAATAGGTTCTCCTCGTACGGCCTAACGCTAGGAATTTTCCATGTCAGAATGGCTTTAAGGGCCGATTTCTGAATTTCCAAGTCTCCGTTTGTCAGGAGGCCGAGTAAGGCATCAAATACTTCAGTTGCCTTGAACAAAACCCTAGGGTTATGGAACTTCTGCAAGAGATCCAGCTGAGACTTTTGATCTTTTCTTGTCCAATTGCTAATATTTACGGGATCTTCATCTGACTGGTATGCCTCGCCTTCTTTTGTTGCCCATGAAAGGAACATGGGAACAAATTGACGCGAGCGGCGCTCAGCAATACTCGTAACACTGGCAAGCACACGCAGTGCCTGGGCACGTGCCATAGGCGGTTGCGGTGGAACAAGTTCTTGGGATTCTTCAAACTGTCGAATCATAACATCTCTGGCATCTGTGGTTTCCGTCTCAACCTCAGAGGCAAGTTTTTTCAGGTTTATCAGATTTGAACACTCGAAATCAGTGAGCCCTGCGTTCTGGGCGTGTTCAACGTTCCGTGCGGATCCATCCCACACTGTCGATGGAGCTTCCAGCCAACTGAATACAATTTCGGCAATTGCGTCTTCCTCCTTGGCCGTCTGAGCAATCTCGGCAAGAGCAGCGCAAGCGTCCTCCCAAAGTTGTGCAAATTTAACGGTGAGCATGCCGAAGCAAAAGTGTGGGATTGCTCGGTATAGTATGGGGTCAGAGACGTGGGTACGGTGTAGGGCGGCAAGTCTTCGGATGTTCATAGAGGCTGACCGGGCAGTTTGCAAGTCAAGAGGTGTCTCTTCGATCAAAACCATAGTGGATATAGCGTCAGACGCAACATTGGTAGAAGCTGTATATAAGTGATCCAAAAGACGGAGAGAAAGTAGCCGTAGCTCGTGAGAATTTGTCGACAAATTTAGTATGAGAGCTTCAATAAGTGAGTCGGCATCTTCACTCCCACCCGTAGACCATGGATCCGCAGCAGGTTTGTATGATGGCGATTGTTTCAGGGTTGTCAAATATGACAACAACGCGTGTAGAAATCCGGGTAGCCTAGCATATCTAGGAGCTGCTGCTCTAAGAAGAGGTTCCAAGGAAATATCCACCTCTCCGGCAGCTTTTGTCATGCGAGAAAATGCGTCAAATCCGCGGCCAGCAATAAATCTGGATTCTTCAGGCTCTATTGCTGAAGATGGTCGCAATGCAAGTTTGAGTTTTCTTTGAAGTATTTCTGCAATTCTCGCATTTGTTGAGGGATGTGCAGTGGTACAGTCCATGATGGATAATAAGGCGTAGTATTTTGGTAGGCAGCGGTCATGCCAGGTTTTCTTGCCGCTACCGTATGACGTTGGAGATGCCTGCTCAGGAAATGGTGATACTTCGAGTCTTTCAAACTTGCTCACCATCTGGTCTTGCCATGATTGTGGGATATTGAAGCCATCTTTGCCACCGACGCTGCTGATGAATACTCCCGAGGAAATCATTTTGGGCACGAGAACACACAACGTATCCTCGTTTTCTTTGTCTGACCAGTGTGTGACAATAAACTTTTGGAAATATGGCATGATGATGCTCCGGAAGCGCTCAACATCAACCTTGGTGAAATATGAACAAAACATCAAAAACCACCGGGCTAAAGGCTCTCTGGCAAGTGAATCCAGGAACCTAGGCGCATAGGGTATCAAAGCATCCATAGGCGCGTATTGAAGAGCCATAGATGTTGTTAAGACGACGGATTCCCATATTGTGTGGTCATGATCATCGTAAAATGAACCTCCGGTGGATCTGGAGAGCGCTTGTAAAATTTCGGATAAGCTGGAGAGGAGGGGTTTCCAGTTCGCAACACGGGATCCCTTTCGGACGCCTGCAATCACGCCTATGGCTTTTGACGATAGCATCAGCTGCTTAAACGACTCTGGGGTTCGTGACTCCTCGAATGATTTAACGACTGCCTCGGAGTGTGCGAGAGTGGTGTCGATTATCTCTCCAAGGGTATCTGAACTCGTATGGTGGACCAGGCTGGTCAACACACCGCATATCACATCTTCCCATGCCCAATACTTTTCTTCCATCTCTTCGGAGTAGCTGTACTGCGAGAACATGGCGGCTAAGGTCGCAGGGGCCGAGGAATGGATCGCCAGCCCGTTGCCCTTCATCGACTCTGCGAACATGGTCATAATTCCATGGTAGTAGAGCCCATATTCGCGGGTGCCAATTGTTTTTTCCAGGTCCGTTTTTGCGTGGGATATGATAACTGGTAGTGCCTTTTCGCGAATTGCTGGCGCACTTGCCTTTTTTATGAGAAAGCTCATGGCCTCGGCGGCAAATCGAGCTATGTGCGGCTGCTGTCGTTCCTTGCCAAGTAGAGGGGCCATAAGGTCGTATGTAGGGCGCAAGTCCATTACAAGTAGCTTTGAGAGGTACTTGAACAGGAATGCCAAACAGGTAAAACTCCATTCAATCACCTCTACATCCTGCTTGGTTCCCGCGATTTCTGTAACGAGAGACAATGCTCGAGCATAGTACTTTTCGAAGCGCAGACCAAGGTCATGAGCAAAGTCGGTCAAGAGCGAAAGTAAAGGCTCGATCGATTCCCTTTCTTTTGCCTCCAAGAAGCTGACCAGAAGCTCCATGATTTTGTCCTCGAAATGTAGAATTTGCGGCAAACTGTCGCACATCGGGCTCACATCATATGAAAACTGGACAAACCGCTCGGACATATTAAGTTCTTGCCATCGTTCCAACCCTGCCTTAAAGTAAGACGTTGTTGCGCCGAGATCTTCATTGTCGAGATCATGGCGGCGGACTCGTCGTAGAGGGTCGAGGGAGTTGAGTTTCGAAACCTTCGCGGTGAAGGACTCCCATCTATGATTTTTTGAGTGAGCCGTTCCCTTCTTCCCTTTCGTAGTCTTCACAATCCTTCCAGAAGATGTGGACGGCATCTTTGCCGTAGGTTTGGTGGTCGTCACTCTGGTTGGTGTTATGAGAGGAACCTTAAAATCTTATCGAGAATATCCATGTTATCGACTTGAATAATTTTGAGGCGGTGAGCTACACTCGGTGTTTCTGCCGGCTTAAAACCACTAGCGCCGTCCGAGCTATTGATGTCAAGCTTCCCACCACAGGGACTCATCACGAACACGCTTTCCAAAGGCCAATGACTCTAAATATCTTTTCATAGCCATCACTTCGGTCAATATGGCTTCAAAAATGTAAGTTATTCTCGAAATTCCACCCCACTGGAACTCAAAGCTCCCCGATCTCACTTCGACTTCACGACCAGTAAGCTCACTTTCTCTAAATAGTATAGTTGTTGGCGCAGTCCAAGGACAATTACGATCGGCCTTCTCCAAGATCGGTTCACTTCATGCCAAGAATAGTTTTACATTTGCTATTATATCCGGGGACCTTTTTGGCGAAGACGACGATGAAGTTACAGAATTGCTGGACGGAAAGATCACTATCCCACTTCCAACATATTTTACAGTCGGATTGAATCAGTTCCCCCAGCGAATTGTTGATAAACTCACAAAAGATGACGAGGTGAGTTGATTCTGATTGAAGTCCGATATGTGGCCGTGACTGATGGTGACTAGCTCTGCGAAAACCTCCATTACTTAGGAAAGCGAAGCACGACCAAAACATCCGAAGGCGTCCGAATTGTTGCTCTCGGAGGTCAATTGGATGCCACGATTATTGGAGGTCTATCAAAAGAACAGTATCTCCCATTTCATACCGTGGATGATGCCAAATCCCTCCGTGGAGCGAACAATGCAGACATACTATTGACAGCTTCTTGGCCGTCTTCTATCCGCACTGGCTCCAAGGTGCCGATTCCAGAGGGTGGAGTTGAGCCAACAGGCAACGATCATATATCACAGCTTTGCGCAGAATTGAAGCCCAGATATCATTTTTCGTCGTCACCTACATTTTATTACGAGCGGGAGCCATTCTTCCACACACCAACCGACGACGCCCCGGATTTCCGACCCCTCACCAGATTCATATCTCTTGCCGCTCATGGAAACCCCAATAAGCAGAAATCTATCTCCGCGTTTAATCTACGAGCGGTAGTTGATGTCATGGCTCCTATTCCACTTGGTGCGACAGCTTCACCTTTCGCAAGCAAGAAGAGAGCCGCTCTGGATCCCGAGCCGTTTTCCAGATTTTCGCATGATGACGGCAATCACCACCGCCACAAAAGGGGTCGACGAGAGAGACAGCCCCCACCGGGACCAGATACCTGCTTTTTCTGTCTGTCGAACCCGAACCTTGCCACCCATCTCGTAACTTCCATTGGGGAGGATGCATACACCACAACTGCCAAAGGCCCCCTAACGACATCGTCAACGAATGCAGCGAATGGCCTCGATTTTCCAGCTCATATTCTTATTATACCGCTGAGCCACGAGCCCACATTGGCACGTATTGATCAGGAGGGGCGCCAAAAGACATACACAGAAATGAACAACTACAAGAGATCACTCCAGCAAATGGTGGCAGCCAGGAGCGATGACAAACTTGGCGCCGTGACTTTCGAGATTAGTCGCGGAAACGGCGTTCACACACACTGGCAATTTGTACCAGTCCCGGCCGAGTTAGTCTCAAAGGGATTAGTTGAAGCTGCTTTTAAAGTTGAGGCGGAGAATATGAAGTACCCTTCTTTCCAGAACCGAGACCCCGGTCTTGGGGAGGGTGAGGGTGATTTTTTCCGGGTTTGGATTTGGTCGCCATCGGAAGAAAATGGCGCTCAAGGTCCATCAAAGACCATCACCATGCCGTTCGATGATACTATGAGATTCGATTTACAGTTTGGGCGAAAGGTACTGGCGAAGTTACTCGACCTAGAGAAGAGGTTGCAGTGGAGAGATTGTGAGCAGACAGTCGATGAAGAGAAACGTGATGTTGAGGCATTTAAGGCGGCATTTCGGATTTTTGACTTCACCTTGGATGATGAGGCGAAGAAGGAATGATACCCCCCTCTGGCCTGGTCGACACTCAGTCACAGGAGAACAGGAGCTAGTATAAATTAATCGACATTGTTACGGGAATGGAAACGGCACGCATGGAGTTGGGGCTTACGTGGATATCAAAGCGGTAATACTCCGTAAATGGAATACGGAAAACATATATTTACCGATGCAGTTTGGACTATGGTTGAGAATAGTCGCAGCAAATCCAATATTAAATAAACACTGCATTCTAGTTTATTTTGCAAAGTCGCGTTTTATTTCATGATCTGCATGTGCCATGGCAGGCCGTCTTTCAAATGCGGGATAAATCACCCCACCCCACCTTGACCCCTCTAATGCGGGGTTCGGGGTTCACAGGGACCAGTTCCAAGGAAATCTGCCAAAATAAACAGAATGCCATTGTGAACCAATATCTTCAGCGCATCCATACACTTTGCTCCGTTCAGAATGAGTCTTTCAAACGATGAAGTTGTCACGATTGACAACTTCGAAGCCAAACTCGCAAAGTTTAGCGCCGATGGCTGTGGTCTCTTTGGCCTGGTAGACATGGGAAGGTAACACCCTTCCCATCCCCTCCTCATCTTCTGATACCCAGACCGGCTCATATGTCTAAAACCACATAGCAATGGCATTCGATTCTCTATTTCAGACCTCTCACCGCCACACTCACGACTTTTGCCCTGCATATATCGCGAACGCGCCGGAATCTCCCTTTACGATGCTCTCCACGAGTCCAAACCCGGCTCTGTGCCGTTCGTGTTTTCACCAGAGATTATCGACAAGGTCTCCAAGACTCTAGCAAGATTCTCCTATATCTGCAAACAATACAATGTCCCAGAGAACCAAATCAGCGTTTTCGCGACGGAAGCTATGCGCACCGCAAAGAATCAAGACGAAATGGTTGGCGCAATTAATTCTGCGAGTGGGTTGAAGGTGCAGATCCTCAGCCCGGCTATGGAGAGTATGTTCGGTGCTATGGGAGCACGCTCGGCATTCGAACATGTAGACGGCTTGTTTATGGACCTTGGTGGAGGGAGTGTACAAATGACATACCTCGATTCGAAGAGCAATGGATACGAAACAGTGGCTGCACAGAACGCGAAGAGTATGCCCTACGGTGCTGCAAAGTTAACGGCTACCTTGCGAGTGGAAGAGGAGGGAACAACCCAGGGGCAGTTGAGAACCCAGATGAGGGATACTTTTGAGGGAATGAAGAAGCAATTCCCAGGACTTCAGAGGCAGGCTGACAGCAAGGAGGGGATTCCAATCTACTTTTGCGGTGGAGGCTTTAGAGGATATGGCAGTATGCTTCGCCATACTCATGAAATCCAGCCCTATCCGATTCCAGGAATTGGTGGCTTTTCGGTTTCTGGCGCCAGCTTCGAAAACTGGGAGGCGATGCTCAAGGAGAACGATAAGGATGGCAAGATCTTCGGAATGTCCAAGCGTAGGCGCGAGCAATTTCCTGCTATTGCAATGGTTGTCGGGGCTCTTGTTGAGGCAGTACCAAAAGTAAAACAAGTCACGTTTTGCAGTGGTGGAAACAGAGACGGCGTACTGTATATGAAGCTACCGCCCTCCGTCCGGCAGCAAGACCCTCTACCTCTATTGCTTGGTAGCTCAGAATCTGTTACAGATGCCTCTGTAGGCGCCGTTGTGCAGCTGGTGAGGAGCGCCCTCCCTGAGGATGCCCCAGGAATATTCACGTCGGGACTTATTGATTACGTGGTGCGAAACACTTGGACTGGTCTGGGCAATTCCGATGACCAGAATGCTACGAGATCATTGCATACGACGATATCAGGAACTATTGCCAGTCTCCCTGGCTTGACACATGAGGTCCAAGCTATTATCGCCTTGACCTTATGTGCCAGGTGGGGTAACGATCTTGGCCCAGCTGATAAAACTATCCTTGAGAACCTTAGACTCCTCGTTGGCAAGAAGGACAACTATTTCTGTGATTACGTGGGAGCTATTATGAGGTTCTTGGCAGCTGTGTCTCCAGCATATCCAACTGATCCCCTGGCATTACAGGATATGATTAAGTATGTTAAGTCTCCCAGCTCAAATGTCTTGTGTTAACTGTATTACAGATTTAACCCCGTCCAATCCACTAGCCTCGGAAAGAAAGGTAAGAAATCGGGTATCAGACTGCAGATAATACCAAATCCACTGGGCCGTGTCTGGATAGAGAATGGGAAACTGCTCGATATCTTCGACGGTGTAGGAAAAGGGCTGGGTCATGGACGTCGCGTGGAAGCAGAACTTTCTGATTGAATACCCAAGTAATGGCGGAAGCCAAACGATTACTTACGACCCCTAATATTAACGGCATTTTGGGGCGCTGAAATGATACCCTGCCATGCTATCTAAAATATAGGCTTCCTACGCCACTCTACATTTAAAATCATCACAGATCTTAAACCAAGCCAATGAATATATCATTTCCGAATACGAAGCATATATATATGCTATACGAGTCTTATTTTACGTGACTGACCGAGGTATGCATTAACATGGTGGGGTTCTGCTAGGAATGGGAAAATAGAATCAATTATTTCAAGGGCAATCCATTAAGCTACGTCTGTCCAATGTCTTCCTGGTGTTTTCTGGCTGAGCAGACAGACTCTACCGCCAGATCTCGGTAAGCATCTCAAAGCACTGCCATCTAATTGACAAAATGGAGCAAGCCGGCAAGTGCACCTGTTGATTTTGCAATGTTCCGGGGGAACTTCCTCTTCTTTCCCGCGTTGCAGTATGCGGCCAAGGCAGCCTGGTTGCGGAACCGAGTCGCGGGGACGCCTGTCTTGATCTGGTGCAAGAATTGGTAGATGTTGACATAGATCTTCTTCGCTTCCTATCATGCGTTAGAAAATGTATACAGAATGGACTGCGGAACAAAGTGGCGGAAACAGCTTACCTTCTTGCACTGTGTGATTGAGCTAGGGACCGGGTCGATATCAAGATCTCGACAAAGCCTCTGCCAGTTTTCGAGTTTTCCGGGGTCACCAAAGTAAGAATCGAAATCATCCTTTGCTCTCTGGGCACGGGTTTTCTGAGGGCTGTCGTTTTGAGCACGGTTGCTTTGACCATGGTCTTTATGAGCACGAGCACGATCGTTTGAACCACGGTCTTGTTGAGAACTGTTTTTCTGGGCACCTCCGTTCTGAGCGCCATCGTTCTGAGAATGGCCATTGCCACGTTTTGGCTGCTTTTTATTCAGTCCCTGGTCGTCACCGGCCACTCTGCCATCAGTTTGACCATGGTGGAGATTGTTTCCATTGCCTCCGTGCAGTCTGCCTTTGAATTGAAGAGCGTACTGGGAATCGTCATCCGCCGAAGAAAACCCGCACAGAGAAAACGAACTCGTACTCGACGTTCCGGTGTCGCTTTCATTCTCGATATCAAAATGACTCTTGAATATCCTGAACTCCTTACTTCCCTGCAATAACCCACGGGTGGCACAACTCTCTTCAAACCTCTCGAGCTTTTCGATGGCGATGGCATCTCCAGACGTAAGCACGTGGTCTCTCGAGGATTCATATTCGAAGAAGTGGCGGTGATGATCTTTGTATTTCTTACTTCCGTTTGCAAGACCAAGCGAAAGGGCGAGCTGCTGGAAACTTTCTTCTGGGGTTGGTTTTTGGCTAACAGCTTCTGACACGGCGCCATCAAGTCTGGCTGCTGCGAGCTTATTGCGAAGGCTGACCATCATGGCACTTTCATTGTCGGGCTTTTGAGGAGCTCCATCCACAGAGAGACTATTGCTGCTTCCTTGTGCCATATTAGTGGTGGAAGGAATGTTGTCCCTGTGCCTGATTGCAGATTCCAGGGCGCTGTCGAGCAAGGTTCCGTTCTTCTGAAAGAAGTCGATGTGAACTTTGTTGTATCCTGGGCTGCCGTACTCCAGGCCACAGACAAGTGCAAGAGCCTCAAACTTGAAAGTCTTGTTCTGATCTTTAATGTTTCTTGCGTTGGAACAAAATTCTTGGGCGTTTGTGGTGTACTCTGCAGTGAGAAATTTGCGGAGCTTTCGTTTGTAGCCAGGTTCGCCAGGAAGGCTGCCCGCAGTATTAATCAATTTCTGGAATTTCAATTCAAGATCGTCTGTTGCCTGGAGTTGGCCGTCTTTGTTGGCCTGTTCTATTTTCATAGCCTGATTCTGTGATCCACGAGTTTCCACGAGGGTCGCATAGTCGGCCTCAAGGCGTTTTGCTGTTGGATCTCCACTTACAACCTTGTCGTTCACGAATTTCATCGCCTCCATGAAGAACTCAGCCCTGCATTTGTTGTATTCTTCTTCGCCTTCCTTTAACTCAAGGGACGCAGTTAACGAGTCAAAGCTGGCAGTGAAATTCTTCGCTGGCTTCGCCATGGTTGTGATTGTGGCTGTGGTCGTGATTGGGGTTGTAAACAACTACCTAGGTTTTGACCCCGTATAAATATAAATATTATGTACAGAACAAAGGAGCTTGCCTGATACGCTTATGGAACCCCATAGGTGACTGAAGATAAACCAAGGTCCGCTTAAGGGCTGTGCCACGCAAGTCAGGCTAGAGAATCCAACAACCTGCCGCAAAAACTGCTACAACTGAACGCCATAATGTCCAATGTACAGCCTACTATATTCCTTCCACTACCAACTAAAAATGCAAGCATCCCTCTCTGCGATGTGATTATAACTGCAAACAGTGATGCCTGTACTCCTCGGTCTAGCCGACCAGTTGTCCTCACGCAACTCTCTTCAGAGCCTTCAAATTAGAGCTCGTGTTATAGCTAACATTGCTCGCCGCCCTTCCGAAGTTCCGCGTATTCCATAACAGTTCCGTCTGTCTCAGTCACACGGTGCCCTGATCCCTTGATATATATGTAACCCCATCTCAGACTACACCATGGAGGGCAGACTCTCGTCTCAAGACGGCCTCCCTGAATGGAACCTTCTGTTGCATAACGCGACCAAACCATGAACTTATAGACAGTAACTGTAAATAAGGAGTTTTCACCCCAACAATCGCATGCTGCCTCCAAGAAAGAAGCATCAAAACTTTTTCTCGTCAAACAAGCTCCGCATCTCCTCGTAGCACCAAAGGCTTCACATCCGCCCACCTAGCAATCAGCACATCCCCAGACAAGGCTTCTATCATATCTTCTGCATCTCCCGCTTGGGTTTCAACAAGACAGTCTTTCAGGGCCCTGATAAAAACGGCTGTATCAAGCTCAGGAGCGTCAACCATGCTAATTCCACCAGCAGTATCATCAAGATTTCTCAGCTGGGGAGGAAATGACTGCAAAAAAGACGAAAGATAATGCTCATGGAGAAGAGCTTGATGGCGTGTCGCAAATGAAATCTCAGACGGTGAGAGCCGTGACCTAAGGGAAGGTGTAGATAGGTAGTGAAGCGTGTGCTTGTCAATCTGGCACAAATGTTTAGTATCTAAAAGTCAACAAAAGCACAACAAAACATACCTTGGCTAGTCTTGCTCTCAAGAATCCCCGCACCAAGTACTTCCACCTCTCTAGCTCTGTCTGGATGATAATGAGACCAAAATTGGTCTTGGGGTCCATGTCGCCGGTCATGACTTCGACCTTCTCAATCTGCCTTTGGATTTTCTCGTTGGCTCTTTCGATTAAGCCATTGGATGGCCAACTAACAGTCATTCATTAGAACCAAATTTTGATATTTCTTGCCCCGAAGTCACGATACATACTCTAACAACTCGGGAGCTGAACGTTCAGCTACCCACGCCCTGGTCAATGCCTCCAAGTCTCCGTCATCGCCAGGCTTAGAATAATAATCGGGGTCCGCCTCCCTCAAAATATCATCAATATCCATGGCAGGCGCTTCTCAGTTATTCATCACGTTTTTTTGTTGCTGTATTGGCTGAGTCGTGCAGCTGTATGTTGATTAGTCGCGCGATAGACGCGAGAGGCGGGACTACTCGCTAGAAGCGCGCCGCGCGCGTCAGGCTGGGCCTTCCCTCGACATTTACAATTGCAACGCCCACAATGTCAGATGACGATTCATATGCCACCACGCCTGTGGATACGGACCGGTCTGTCAAGAGACGGCGGCTCTCCAACGATGGCACAGCTACACCAAGATACAGCTCGCCAGATGAACTTGCCGCAAATGGTGAAGATCACCAAACCTCACGGAGGGAGTCTCGCTTGAACACGAACAAGGGCAGTACAGGCCGGCGCAAACCGGCTGCAGACTCTAGTCATGATAGAAGTCCAAGCCATGATGAGTTAGCCCATGCCTTCTACGCTGACGAGGAGGATATTGGAAACGATCATGATCGCCAATCCCCGTCTGAATCTACATCTCCTGCTCAAACACCAAGTTCGACAGAGATTCACGACAACAATGAAGAAGCAGATCCAAAACACGGAGAGGAACCATTGCCACAAGTTCGATACAGACTAAAATACGAATTGGATGGCCATGAGAGGGGCATTTCCCAAGTGGCGTTCTCACCGGATGGGCTATGGATCGCAAGTGCCTCTGCTGATGCAACTATTAAACTATGGGAAGCATCAACAGGGGATCTTGTCCATGAATTCAAAGGACATCTTGCCGGCATATCAACAGTCTCATGGAGCCCTGATTCGCTGACTATTGCGTCTGGTTCTGACGACAAGACTATTCGACTCTGGGACGTGTCCACTGGAAAACCATATCCAAAGCCTTGGAAAGGCCACCATAATTATGTCTATTCGATAGCATTCTCCCCCAAGGGGAATGTACTTGTCAGTGGCTCATTTGATGAAGCTGTCTTCCTGTGGGATGTACGTGCAGGACGCCAAATGCGAAGCTTGCCAGCGCACTCCGACCCTGTCGCTGGTGTCGACTGTATTAGGGATGGAACATTGGTAGTTTCTTGTGCTGGCGATGGACTTATCCGGATATGGGATACTGCATCTGGCCAATGTCTGAGAACGATAGTGCACGAGGACAATGCAGGTGTTGTAGGTGTGAAGTTCTCACCAAATGGAAAACATGTTCTTGCATGGACACTGGATGGATGCATACGGCTCTGGGATTATGTTACTGGTCTTTGCAAGAAGACTTATCAGGGCCATGCGAATAAGAGATACAGTATCTCAGGAGCATTCGGTGTTTACGGCTCTCGGGCTTTTATTGTGTCTGGGAGTGAAGACGGAAGGATTGTGTTTTGGGACACAAAGAGTAAAGAGATTCTACAGCAACTTGATGCACATGACAATGTCGTGCTGAGTGTTGATACTCACCCAGAAAGTGGTAGGATTGTCAGCTGTGGTCTAGACAACAAGATAAAAGTATGGGTCAATGAAGACGATGAGGAAGCGGCAAATCCATTGTCGAATGGCTCCGGCGAGCAGCATGGCTCAAAATCCGAAGATTCGCCTTCTGGAATGGGTGGTGAAGATGCTGCCGAAAATGGAGTCAAAGAAAATGGAGAAAGTCCAAATGGGCTTGTCGACGGGGACTCAGGCGAGCAAATCACAGTTGGAGAATCAATGGACGTTGGAGTTAAAGAGGAAGATGATACCCTGCAAGAGCTTCCTTCTAGGCCGAAGGATTAGTTACTTTAGCAATTGTAATATTTGCTACATCTAGGCCACATTGGCACCCACATGTGATTGCATGCTGATCCTGATCTATATCACTTGACGCCAACCCCCAGTTTATAACTCCAACCCCCCGCCAAACATGCCCAACGCCCTCGTAAATTTGACATCCATCATTTGGAACTTAAGAGTCATGATTCTCCAGCCTTTGCCTCGGCTTCTTTTGGTTCTCCTTCTGGGCCGAAACCAAGGGCATCCAGCTCTCGGATAAGCTCGTTAATCTTGATAACCTTTGCAAATTGCTCTGGCAACAAAGCCGCTCCTCCTTCCTTTTTCTCTTTTAATTCCTTCGCTTGCTTAAGCTTCTTCTTCAGGTTTCGTGCCTTCTTTTCCTTCTCGGCTTCTGGGTCAACGGTTTCTTCTGGTGCAGCTTCGGTTTTGTTGGCGGCGGGCTGCCTCCAGTTTGTTTCTGTGCGGGCCTCCGTCTCAGGATCGGCTGAAGACGACGCAGTGGCAGCGGCCTTCTTTCTTGCCTCCCTTCGCTTCGAATTCTTGTTGCTCGAGGCTGTCGCCTCGGGTTCCTCCTTCTTCAATCCAGCAGCGCCAGGTACTCCGCCTTGTCCCCTTGACCTAAAGCCCGCAGCCGTCTGGTTCTTGTAAACTTCAACATCCTCCGGGGGCTTGTAGCCAGGCCTAATCTTAATTTCCTTGCGCTTGGAGCCGTCAGCTCGTGTGGACGAGGGAATGTGGCGGTCTCCAGATGCGTCCTCGATAATCCCCGCTTTAGAAGGAGTCGGAATAGACGGCATGGTATCTTAGACCAAGCGCGCACGTATTCAGAGGAAATTCGAGCTTAAATTATTTGTTGTGCTGCGAGATATACTAGCCCGGAATTGTTGTGCCTGATCTTTAAACTAAAGTTTTAGAGCGTGAGGCTGCGCCGTTAGATGGTGGTGTTATTCAGCAGCCAATCACAAGCCCGGTAATACCCGGAAGCAAAGAAGTCAATGGCCGAACATCTTCGTGACAACAGCTTCTTAAGCCTCTCTTGACCACATAACCAATTGAACGTAACGCCTCAAACGTCACAATGTCGGCTGTGAGTACCAAATCTTGCGCAAATTTACAATTAGGCAATGGCTAATGACTTTGTACACAGATCGGAAAGAACTTCTACAAGCAAGCTTCCCCCCCCCCCATGCCCATGAACCGGCAATTGGATCGACCCGCCATTTCTAACACACGTCTAGCCTCTTCGTCCGCAGGAATTATGTCTTCCTCGGAACGGTCTTCGCCGGTGCCTTCGCATTCGAGATGTGAGCACTCCATAGAACGTGGATGGTCAGCTACGACAGTTGCTAATGGATTGGCAGGACATTCGACTCAGTGACGGACAACATCTGGGACAAGATCAACAAGGGCGTATGTTATTACAGCAGTCAGAGCATTATACGACACTAGCTAATGAACATCTACAGAGACAATGGAAGGATATCCGCGCAAAGTACGTTGAGGCGGGCGACGATAGCGAGTAAAGTCGGGTCAATGGAGACAAGCAAGGAAGGAATCGATAATAGCGAACAATAGACTGTTGAAGCGAGTAGACTGGGGGATCGAATGTACAAATATTGCATTGCGCTATTGGCAAACTTTCTCAAAATCTGAATCTCTTGATGAGATCCGAATGGTGATTACTGACCTTTGGGACTGAACTGATGCGGCCGCTCGGAGGCTCAAATGGCAGGCGGGCCAATTCGATGGCTAGCTTACCTAATATTTGTGGTGAAACATCACAAAACGCCATGATTTCGCCTCTTACTATTGTGACCTGGGGAAATTGTTTATATTGTGAGTGAATATATTATACTACATAGTCAGCCGTACTTTTGGTTCACTTGCTTCTACAATACATGCTCTTCTGTGCTTGCAAGATTCTGTGATTCGAGTCAAGAGGTGCCGTACGTCGTGACGCACACAACTGTCAACCCAACACCCACAACCCTCTCTTATCGTTATCGTAAGTGTTGGTGGCAACCACAGGGCAAACAAAACATCAACTCACCACAAAGAAATAAAGCTGCAGCTTCCCACCAAACACATGGGATAGCATCGATGGCAGCGATTGGAATGACGACACAAGAGCGGCAGCTCTGTGAGTTTTTCAGAGACTTGCCGCGGGTGAAGAAGAACCGATATGACGAATCCGCAAGCAATGACCTTCTTTATAACCTCTTCTGGTCGTTAGCAGGCGGCCAGGACAAGTACATGCGACTGTTCTTTCCTGAGGGACACCAACCTGCACCAAACGAGAAATGGGAGCTTCGAGAGGCCCAGGGCGCCGTGGATGGTGCAGAGTATACAGAAGCAGCGAGGGGCAAGGCTTGTGGTCATATCTTCAAGAGTGGCGAGGCAACATATAGATGCAAGACGTGCAGCGCCGATGATACCTGTGTTCTTTGCAGCCGATGCTACGATTCCTCTGACCACACCGACCACATGGTGTATATTAGCATATCTCCTGGAAACAGCGGCTGCTGCGACTGCGGCGACCCTGAGGCGTGGAAACGTCCGGTACACTGCACGATACACACCGAGAGTGAGCACGAGGCGAAAAGGTCGGGAAAAACAAAGGAGCCGACTGGACTGCCGGACGAACTTGTCGATAGCATACGGATGACCATCGGCCGAGCTTTCGACTACGTATGCGATGTTATATCCTGTTCGCCAGAACACTTGCGACTCCCAAAAACGGTTGATAGCATCAAACTCGACGAGCGAATGTCCCGCCTCGCATCTCCTTACTACCGAGGAGATGTAGTCGAAGAACCCATCGAGTACGCTCTGATACTGTGGAATGACGAAAAGCATACTGTGGAGGAGGTCAGCGAGCAAGTCTCTCGAGCATGCAAAGTCAGGAAAGCGGAGGGATATCAACGGGCGTACGAAACTGATGACACTGGTCGGGCTATTGTGAAATATAGCTACGATATCAACGAATTACTTGAAGTCGCGGAGATCATCGAGCATATCAAAGTTACAGTTAGCATCCGCTCCGCTCGAGATACATTCAGGGAACAGATGTGCGGGACAATTATTCAATGGCTTGGAGATATATCAGGCTGCAGCGTAGGTGGAGACCACAATATCCTACGACACGTTGTTTGTGAGGAAATGCTCAAATCGTGGCGAACGGGAAGTGAGGCGGTCAACGCAGAAATCGGCAAGAGTGGCATTGACGACCTCGAATTTGACGAGCAAGAAAAAGAAAGGGTGGAAAGAGATGAGTTCATCCAGGGGAATGCGCGTCTTATTCGTATCCAGACCCTTATGGTGGAACGTAATGCAGCGAATGCGATGGAAGGCTCGGACGACGAAGGCGAAGACGAAGACGAAGACGGAGGGGAAGAGAGCGAGGGTGAGGATGTGGACGGAGAAGAACTCCAGACAATTTTGGACGTCATGTTGGTTGAAGCACGTGGGGCTGGAGATCAGGACGGAGATGTCGAAATGACCGATGATGCATCAGCACAAGAGGCAGACGAAGCTACTATGGCTGGGTACCCGCCGCCACC
>JPJW01002191.1:0-12160 GCA_000750755.1 Pseudogymnoascus sp. VKM F-4513 (FW-928)
CCATCGACTTATTAATCCACACACCCCCCCTTTCGATAAAAGATCCCTCTCTGAACAATAAGTTCCGATCATCCACATTCTGCTCATACGTCATTGGCGTCGTAGCAGCCGGCCGTGGTGCATCGTAACGAGACATCCATCCGCGCCATCCGGGGAATCTCACCGCGGGATTCTGTGCTGCCAGCTCTGCGTTAGACTTTATAAGTCTTTCCACACGTTCGATGTATTTGGCTCTGCCGCTCTCGGGGACAATACGGGGCATAGTGCGGAGTAGGTCATCCCTCAATCTGGCTGCTCTTATGGCTGCTTCTAACTCTGGATTTGGTGGCTCTTCTGCTGTTCCTGATAGACTGATCGAGGAATCGTAGATTTGGGAGTAGTCGGGGAGGTCGTCTGACGACGTGAGGGCCGTATTTGGAGGAGGACGACTGGGACCTGCATCTTGATTTGAAGCCATGGTTGCGGTTGTGATTCTGGTGTTTTTGGGGATTTTGTGGTGAAGATGGGGAGAGGGGGGCGGGGATCTCTGCTATATAAGTTGAGCTGGTTTGAATCGTACGTTTATTTGAAGGGATGGGCATATATTTTACGTGATGGGATGGTAGATAGGGGTCCTCGCTTCCATCGAATGCGATGGAGTTTTTGAGAAATTCATGATTCGATATTTTATTAAGATACTAATGTGAATGGGGACCTAGCATTCTCATCTTGATATATACGGTTGAGAATTGAAAAAGACGTAAGTAAGCTGTAGCTAAATATCCAACGAAATGGGATAAGTGTGCATGGGCGTGAATTCACATTTTTTGTATTGCGATATAATCCAGACTTGCGGACCTCTCACCACTCGAACTAAACCGCCGTCTTTCTCCTATTACTTACTATTATTTATCTTGGGTGTTCATTTTGTGGAGTGAGAGATATTGTGGAACCAAAAATGTTGTGAAAATGAGAATGCTGCATTCAGCGTCGAATTTCGGCAATGATCACTATCGCTGAGTAACTCTGGCCACATGCACGACAGCAGCAATCCAAAAATAAGACACTTTTCCAATTCATCCATGATATATTGATACAACCTCCCCCCTCCACCACCTCACTTGTTAAATTTACGCCAACTTCCCCGGCACAAACGGATGCCCCGCGCTCAAACCTCCATCCACCGCCCACGCCTGCCCATTAACATAGCTACTCTCGTCGCTCCCCAAAAACAGCGCCACTCTCGCGACCTCATCCGCATGGGCACCCCTCCTCAGGGGGTTCAGCTGCCCAATCTTCGCCTGCGTTCCGCGCTCCCGAGCAGCATCGTACATCGGCGCCGTCATCCCGGTCTCAATCACACCCGGGCAGAGAGCGTTGATGCGCACTCCGGTTCCGGCGAGCTGGAACGCGATGGTCTGCGCAATCGAGATAACACCCGATTTGCTGCACGAGTAATCTGTCGACCCGGCATTGGAGCGAATACCGGCTACGGAGGCAGTGCCGATGATCGAGCCGGAGGGGTAGGGCTTGGAGGGGGATGTGGTTTGCATAGCGGGCGCGGCGTACTTGGCGGCTAGGAAGACGGAGACGGTGTTTGTCTTCAAGGTGGAGAGGAACTCATCCTCCTCGATCTCGGTGAAGATCTTAGGCATACCAACGACACCGGCGTTAGCGAAGAAGACGTCAAGACGTCCATAGGTGGCTAGGGCGTCATCGACGACCGCCTTGACGCCTGATGATTCACCGGCGTCAAATTGCCGGATGTGCACGTCGACGGAGGGGTAGAGAGATGCGAGTTCGCGCTTGTGGGTTGCGAGGTGCGAATCGGAAAAGTCACAGAGGTAGATGGCGCGGGCACCGTTCTCGGCGTACTGGTGAGCTGTTGCGCGGCCGATACCGAGGGGGCTGTTGGTGCCTGTGTATGTATTAGAAAGGGTGGTCAGACGGAGGGGATTGGGCGTACCGGTGATGATTACGACCTTCCCTGCGGCGCGGGGGCCGGCGGAAGGACCGGCAATCTTCTTGAGCTTGGGGATATCCTCGAATTTGCCTTGGTCGGGGATGGGTGAGACGAGCTGCTCGCTGAGGGCAGAGAGGCGGCGCTTGGCGACGGAAGCGGCTGAGGCTCGGGATGACATGGTGGATATATGAAGATTGAAATGACGGGGAGGATTGAATTGTTTATTAGAGGGAGAAGGGACGAAGATATATATACTGGGGAAGCGGAACTACCAGAGCTTTGAATAGATAATTCTGGGCCTCACTAACCTAGCTGCAGGGTACGTATTGGAGAATGCGGGGAGGAAGTCGGGGGAGCCGAGGCCCCCGAGGCTGATACGATTTTAGAGTCACGTGATGCACAACACCTCGCAAGGCTACACTGCACTTTTGGCTTATCGTGGCGAACGTGGGGCATGGGAAACCTGGAACATTTTGTTGATTCTTGTTGTTTGTGTGCGTCAGTGATATTGGCGTCACTGCATAAAGCTCGCTCTCCACCTCCCACAAATTCCACATCCACGCTCTACAACACTGCAAGCTTATTACTACCTGCCCACACTAATTATCACTCATATACGACGAGAATATATCCCTCCAGGGGCCTCCTAGACTCTCTATCGCCACAGGTAAGTAGCAGCTAAGACATCGCGTGCCTAGACCCTGCTTGACCGTTGCATGAGGAATGACGAGCTTGGCCCCTCTGACTGACAACGCACTTTAGACCGCTCCCACAACAACGCCACCCTACGACCAGCTATAGCATTTTAGTAGCCCTAACTTCTGCGAGTGTTTGGAAAGTGCTGTGCGAGGAACAGTTACCGATGCGTGCTCTGCCACCCTGAGGATTTTCTGAAGGTTCGATGGAGACCGACGACTCCATACGCTTCCAGAAGAGGAGCTCCTCTCAAAACTCCGACGTTTCGAATAGGAGCCGGAGATCGCAGACTACCAGAGTACGATCTCGCAAGACGCCATCATATGCTAGCTCGACGTCCTCGTTAGCCACCTCCGACAAGTCGCTGACCTCATTCCCCTCATTCGGTCCCGAGTCGCCCCAAAAACCTCGAGCTTTTGACGCTGCACTTGTCGATGATAGGACTGCACTTCCGACGAGACGAACATCGAACCATGCGCCGTCTATGGTGGAGAGCCTGACGCAACCCTCGCCTCCAAATGAAGCCCGGTCTGCACTGTTTGATGATGCCCCGGTGAGCAACACAAGCTACGTCCCTGGGGCAATACACCTAGCGAGCGACGAGTTTCTCGAGCGTTTGATAGGACGACAGGGAGCCGTGAATCTTGTCCGCCAGATATCGTCGGACCTTGCTCAGAGGGATGCACAGGTTGCACGAATACGACAGAAGGCGGAGGAGAGGGAAAGGGCGTTGAGGAAGGTCGTCCTTGAATGTGGCCTGTCCAACTTGGACCTCGAGAAGCGCCTTCGAGCGATCGAAGAGTCGAAATATGCGGATGATGCGAGCATAGCGACTGACTCTGGGGTCGGTGGCTTGGAGACTATGATAAATGACGCAATGATCATTGACGCCGAAACTGACGACTACGGCTTATCTGGCGAAGCAACGATTCGAGCTATCGAAAAGCCAAAGCAAGCATCGGTACCAGATTTATCCAAGGGAACGACGAGGAACTGGAAGGACTATATATGGGGCGGTACAAGCAAGAAAAGCAGCCAGGCAAGCAGTATCAGCGAGGACTATGATGACCCAGACGCACCGTCAGGGTTGCCAAACCCACCTCGAAAGGCAGATCGCCGCAGCGTGTTGCAGAATGGCCTGTTCCATCCTCCAGACGCAGAGTCGCCTACGCAAGCTAGCAGAGCTTCGAGTTTACACAACTTAAACTCACAGACGACTCGTAAGCCCTCGATGTCCCTAGCGGCAATGGCTCTCAAACTGGTGGCTGGAGCGAGTGGCACTGCAACACCAAGTCGGGATAGCGATGCATCTTCTGTACATGGGCAGTCTAACGACGCTACGGGACGACAGTCTTCCAAGTCCCAGTCATCAACAACTGCCCCGAGGGTTCTATCTCGCCAGACCGGTCGGCCCTTACAGGGCAGTCGAAGGACGGCAAGTGGAACTGCTTCAAATGGTACAGCTCGCAATGGGCTTCAAACTATTGCCGCTGATCAGCAAGAGATGGCCACAGATGCGACAAACTATGGGCCTGTGGAAATGGACACGATTTTACCATTTGAGAACCAGCCACCTACCGTCACCCAAGTAAATAACCACCAATATAACCCTGAGTTCTTAACGGATAGATTCGGCTTTATTTACGACCAGAGACGGAAGAAGAGGCAAAAGGATGCCACTGAGACTTTGAAGAACACGAAGCATGGCAGACACGGGAGCAGGACAGAGATGATCAGTACCGGCAGGGATACTATATCGTCTCCGGAGTCTATGATAGATGTCAATTCTGAAGCCGATGAAAGACCAGACACGCCATTGTCAACAGAAGAACCTGCCGAAACGGGCAAACCTGCTAAGAGGTGGCAAGACTACCTGAAGATAGCTACATTCCCGACTGAACTGCTTTCGCACACTCCCTCAATGAGCCTACCTAACTTGGAAGTTATGGAAGGCGAGGAGGTGCCAAAGCATGTTGGGATGAAATCTTCTGACGGAGGCTTTGTGCCGCCTGCAAATGTCACAGTGGCGGCACCAACTGTATCCACCACTGTTTCAACACCGGTAGCTACAAAGTCTGCTGTCCCGCTGGCAGAAGAGGATATAGAGCCTGTTAAACTGCTTCTAAAGCAGCTCGGAGAGGTTCACGATTCTCTCCAGCGGGACAAAACTATCAAATGGAACGATTTCCTTCGCAAGGTGCGCGCCGAGCGTAAGCGTGATAGCGAGGCTGCCACCGCAGCCGCAGGAGACTCGAAATCACAACGATCTAAGACTGTCATGCCCGAAGTCAGCATAACAGATGGTGAAATAATCGGCGTCACAGGGCTCGGAAATAAAGGCAAAGCTGGGAGGGCAAAGTGGCATGAGTTCAAACAGTTGGTGTTATCTGGGATCCCGGTTTCCTACCGTGCAAAGATCTGGGCTGAATGCTCAGGTGCTACTACTTTGAGGATTCCAGGTTACTACGATGATCTTGTTGCTAATCGCGATGGAAATGATGATCCTGTCATCGTGTCACAGATCAGCATGGATATAAATCGGACTCTGACGGACAACATCTTCTTCCGGCGAGGTCCAGGAGTCGCAAAGCTCGAAGAAGTACTTCTGGCCTACTCGAGAAGGAACAAGGAAGTGGGATATTGCCAAGGCATGAACTTGATCACGGCTTGCCTTCTATTGATTATGCCTACAGCTGAGGATGCCTTCTGGCTACTCACTAGCATTATCGAGAATATCCTACCACAAGGATACTACGACCACAGCCTCCTTGCATCACGTGCCGACCAGCAAGTTCTGCGCCACTATGTAGCAGAGCTCCTACCAAAACTCTCGAAGCATCTTGACGAGCTAGGCATCGAGCTAGAGGCGCTAACCTTCCAGTGGTTCCTGAGCGTATTCACGGACTGCCTGTCAGCCGAGGCGTTATTCCGCGTCTGGGATGTGGTGTTCTGTATTAACGATGGCAGCACATTTCTGTTCCAGGTCGCGCTGGCGCTGCTCAAGCTCAACGAGCAGCAGCTTTTGAGATGTCCGACGCCGGCGGGTATATACACGTATATCAACCATCAGATGACCAACCATGCTATCAGCATCGACGGTTTGATTCATGCATCTGAAGGGTTACGCAGAGTTGTAAGGAGGGAGGATGTCGAGTCCCGCCGCAACAAGGCCATCGATGCGGAGAAGGACCTCATCCGCCAGCGGGAAGCGAAGAATAACCTTCGCAAGGCTGAGCGACAGGCTGCTCTTAAGAACAATGCCGCCCAGGCGGCAGAAGTAAGATCAGCATCCCCAGCCAGAAGCATGACTACGAGAGAAAACATAGCGACAGAAGATCTTACTATGCAGACACCGAAGCCGTTGAACGATGAGGCGATGATTAGTTTGGGCTGAACGGGGTATATGGGGTGTTAAAGGACTGGGGGGGTAGATGGTACGGACACGGATGCATATTGGCGGCGTTTTTGGAGATGGAGCTTAAGAACGGTAGATTTACTATGATACCCGAGCTCTAACACAGGTTGAGACACCAACTAGAAAGACACAACTTCTTTTGTTTTGCAAGAGCTAGAACAATACGTGAATGTGTTAAGATGTCGACGGCGCCGAGCTAATTTAGTGTGGTTTTTAACAGTTCGCCTTGGAGCCTTGCTGCTCGGATGGTGTCAACTTATGATAACTAAATTTAGCCTCGACCGGGCTCCTCAACCGGGCTCCTCGAGGGGTCGACTAAATGTGAGTATTGCCAGACAATTTGAAAATGATACCAGGTAGGCCGGGGGGTTTTTTTTTTCTTTCACAAAATCCGACTCTCGTGTGCACTTTTCATATACTCTTTTGCACAATTTATCGTCCCCGCACAGCTTTCAGTCGTTAAGTCAAGTGCCTTGAGTCTCATAAGCTAGGCTTTCATTCTCATTCGAACAATACTTTGTCGGCTTCTATACCGCCACCATAGACAATGCGTCCCTTCTAGGGCCTCAAGCAGCCACATGCGAAGTTCTCACTGAGCACCAGCAACCACATCTGCTGTCATCTCATCACATCGCTATACACAGGCCGTACACGAGGACAAGAACACTCCATTCACCATGTCCACTCTCAAACGCATGAAAGCTCGCATGCAGGCCATCGCTGCGGCATCGAAGACCTCACATCCAAAGAATAACTGTGAGTTTCCCGAAGCGACTATGGGTCCGAGCCCATACATCGTGGAATTCCCCGAGAAAGCCCCCCTCAACACACGTATACAAGACCGACTCAAAGCTATTGGTGCTTGCTCGCTGGAGTCCGTGGCAGATACAGCGGATCCTATCCCCGAGATCCCAATATCAGAAGAAACACAAACCCCTGATGATGCCCCTACAACACCATTTGATGTCCACACTACCCTACTCGGCCGCACCGCCTCGCGCTACGCTGCTGCGAGAGCGTTTAACCTTGGTCTACCAGCACCGGATAGAGAAGCGCTGGTGAAGCTATGTGATGATATTGCGAGAAGGGAGAAACAGGCGGATATTATGTGGAGTCTTGAGGGGACTTATGTTCCGCGTGGGGTTCCGAAGGGGAGGGTATCGAGGTTTGTGGAGACGGGTTTGTTGGAGGTTGAGACCGGTGTGGAAGCGCAAGGGGGAGAAGAGGAGGAGGAAGAGGAGGATCTTGTGGGAGCTGAGAAGGCGGCTTTGGCAGTCAACATATCGATGAAGAGAGGCAGAGGTATCAAGAGCTTATGGAAGATGAGGAAACATGAGAGGGAATGGGGGCGGAGCTTTCGGAATCAGTTAATAAAGGCTTGAAATATGAACTCAGGGCTGTAATGAGATGCGTATTGTATAATTAGTCAGCATAGCAATGAGCTCTTTGGGTATATATAATGCGTTATCATTCAGAGCTTCCTGTATGAAGTAGGTTTCCTGCCTCTTGACAATACGCTGCCATAATATGAAGCCGTGGGGAACAGCAACTATTCAAAGCGTTCGCTACTCGCCGTTCACCCCACACATTCTGTTGCTCGGGTGTCTCTTGCTGCCGTTCGCATTTCCCGTCGCTCGCATTTGCTGTCGCTCGCATTTGCTGTCGCAAGCTTTTGCTGCACCAGCCCTTGATATATATTGCTGTCGGTGTTTTGGTGTTGGCCGGCTCTCATGTTTATCTCATCGTTAAGTCCTATGGCTTGTTACATGGGAGTTATAAGAGTGCAACGGGGTGTGTCGTTTCATGATTTTGATTGTTCTACACCATCTCCTAAAGTTCTATACGTTGCCGCATGAAGTTTTATATATCACATAGAGATATAATTAGAGTCATAATTAGGAGGCTGGTATGCAAAAGCGAGCGTAACACACGCTGCAGTCTTCATAGTCTATCATTGCAATCTACAATATCCTCATGATAATGTCACTCTCCCCAAACACATCCATCAATCATATGTATTCAACCCTGCGTCCCCCGCCGGTCAATATCATCCCAACGCCGGAACCCAATGCTCAGTGTCCGTCATCAGTCGAAAATGCAGCGAAAATGCCGTCCGTCCGCTAACTGTGTATCATGAGGTTGGGTAATGTACATGGGGTGAGGCCACAATATATCGCCTCCCCCCTTCAGCCTCTATATTTTCTATGTCGTTGTCGTTTGCGTGTCCCACTCGTTACCTGTAGGGACTGTGCTCCCTCATTCCTATGCCGAGAAGTTCGAAGATGATGGGGTTAATCTCTACTGCTAACCAACCGATTCCTATCTGAAGTCAGCTCCAGTTCTCTTATATCTCGTCACGTAGCAATGGGAAAGCTGTGGGGAGAACATACCTGTATAAACAACCAGTTTCGTAACGACCTCCACATCATACCTGACTCTCGGCTTCTCCAACCTCGAAAACATCTCCTTCTCGCCAAGTTCGTTTTCCGTCCCAACGAGAAGGTCACTCTCCGTCCCTCTATCCCCACGCAGCCTCGTCCCATCCCAATTATCCGGATGCTTCTCCTCGGTGCTAGGCGTCGGCGGGCTGACGATAACGTGGCCCTGGCCCATCATCTGCTCATAACCCCCTAGTCTGCTCTGCAATGGCGTGGGCACGCCATTCGGCAGAGAAATCTGCGACGACAGCCCTCCGCCCTCACCAGTATCCAACTTCAGCCCCTGGGCGTCAGAACCGACAGTTTGGACATGAGTAGCCTTGTTCGTCGAACTACCCCGCGAGTGGCTGGGCGAGGGCGTCCCCATGCTCTCGCGTCGGCGCTTATCACGGTATGCCAACGTCTCATACGCATCAGCTGCAGATTGCGGTCCGATAGAGACGGCGCGTCCACGGCCAGGATGGCGGATAGAAGTCAGTAGCGACGGCAGGTCAGAGACGCTGGGCATAACGTTGTCAACGCGCAGACTCGCAGGAATCTTCTTGTACTCGCTGGCGGGCATGAAGAACTTCCTGGGCAGAATAAGACCGAACTGCTCGATGAAGCGGAATAGGTGGGGTAGGGACTTGAGCATGGCTGGCTTCATGACTTCGCGCCACATAAAAATGATGAGGACGCCGACGAGAATGCGAGTGATAGCCATGGGCCAGCCCATATGGTCGAGGGAGAAGGGCACGGTGGCTGGTACGGGGTGGGACCAAGAGAATGATGAGTTGCTGTAGTGCCAATCGCCCAATTCGCAGCCTATCATGACACCGGCGAATGCAACAGAGTCGTCGAAGCAGGGACAGTCATCTGCGGGTTCCGGGTGAATGCGAACCAGGATAATGATTACAATAGCGATGAGGACTGGGGCGCGCCACGACGAGTTGTGGAGGTAGTTGTCAATGTCGCCACCATAGACACACTCGATGACGGAGATGGTGGCACCCATCAGAGATCCGATTATAACATCCAGGAAGCCGTGCATTCCACAGTACAAGCGCCCAAGAATAATGGAGAGGGCGTAGGCATATGAGAGGCCTTCCAGAATAAGCTTGGTAGTCGGGGCGAGGGCACAGTCTGGCGCGTGAAGAGTAAAGAGCGCATAGACTGCCACAGAAACGGCATTGGCCGAGTGTGTAGACGGAAAGCCGTACTCGAGCGCTGCAGATCCAGACATAGTTATGCGGTGCAGAGGGGGCGATAGCGGCCGAGGAAGTGACAGCATGTCTTTGAGGAAGCCAGTGAAGAAGACGCCGTTCGCAAGGATATGCACCATTCCGCGGCCAAGGGAGGTATATCCGCACCAGAAGAGGATGGGCAGGACGACCATGAAGAAGGTATGGGTTCCGAGGTTGGCAGTAATGGCGAAGTAGGAGTCGAGGGCCGGTGAGCGCATTTTATCCTGCATCCAGGCCAAGTACGGAGTCTCCCATCGTATAAGGGGTAGCAGCGACTGGCGCAACTTGTATCGCCATGTTGGGAGCTTGCGTTTATCTGAGGTACCACAAAGTTAGCAATTGGTCGAACGAACCACGGCAGTGGCGCTGGAATAGAAAGCCATGTGTGTTTTCGTCACATACAGTGATCCAGACTCCTCATCCCCGCATCGCGATTGTTCGATGGGGCGGGGGGCGTCGCAGACGTGTCAATCGCTATCTCAGGGAGCACGGCATCGTCGAGGTCCGGGAACTTCTCGAGTTCGCCGTGGGATGCATTGGGCGAAGAATACATAGGTTCATTTGGCGCATCGAAGGACACTTAGGGAGAAGAGAGGGGGAAAAGGAGAAGAAGTTCTAGGATTTGCGCATCGAAATGCACGTTCGGTGAAGCGCAAGTGGCCCAAGGTGGCTAATCCAAAAGTCGGGACGCCTGCCGCCGTCGCCCCCAATTCATGCACGTGAAGAACCGCATGTCTTGGCTCGAGGACTGGTGATTGAAGAGGAGAGTGGGAAAATCATGGAAGGATAAATCCAATATTTATTATATCTATATTAATTTTTTATAAACAATGAGGAGTATCGAGTCGATTTGTTTCCGTTTATAATTGTTCCAGAATCTCGAAAATTCATAGGTCATATTTTTAGAGTCCAAGAAAGGGTTCCAGGTTTCAGGATTTGTGTGGTTGCTTTGCCAACTCACTTTATGTTTACACCCCAGTCCAGGCTTTTGGGCCAGATCGATTATATGGCCTGACTTTGATCCCCAACTGAAACCGTGACTAGAAATCAAAATCAATTGCTACCATTGTATTACAACTTGCTGCTTCCATATTACCTCCAAAGTAAAAATTCCATCAAAGTAATCAAAGGCTATCGGAGTCGACCCACAACGATGTCGCGTATGGCTTATCAGCAAGATCGCTACTCCAACACCCAAGACCCGTCCCTCTCAACGGCCGACTCTTACGACAAACCAACAAGGAAAACCACACGTCGAGACCAGAGCGCCAGATCAAGTGAGGGAACCGTCAGCACGATGAACACACAATCCACAGGTCGAGAGTCGGAGGGCACGAACGTCACAGAGGGCCCAGCGTACTCGAAAAAGATAGTCGTCGTCGGCGATGGAGGATGTGGAAAGACTTGCCTGCTTATCTCCTACAGCCAGGGATATTTCCCAGAGGTATGCTTCGCTCGAGGTTCTGAGAAGAGAGGAGGCATGTGTGCTAACCTGCAGATAGAAATACGTTCCTACCGTCTTTGAAAACTACATCACATATCCCATCCACCAAAAGTCTGGCAAGACAGTCGAGCTAGCTCTGTGGGATACTGCGGGGCAAGAAGAGTATGACCGTCTGCGTCCGCTCTCCTACCCAGAAACCGACCTCCTCTTTGTCTGCTTCGCCATTGACTGCCCCAACTCATTGGAGAACGTAATGGACAAGGTACGTCCCGTCGCTCCTCCCTCCACACCCACCAAACCCCCCATACTAACTCCCGCACCCAGTGGTACCCCGAAGTCCTCCATTTCTGCCCCTACACCCCCCTCGTCCTCGTCGGTCTCAAGTCCGACCTCCGCACCAAGCGCACATGCATCGACCTCCTCAAGACCCAGGGCCTCACGCCCGTCACGCAAGAGCAAGGCATGGCCGTCGCCCAGAAGATGGGCGCGCGCTACATGGAGTGCAGCAGCAAGGAGATGCGCGGCGTCGACGAGATCTTCGAGCAAGCAATCGAGATTGTCGTCTCCGGCGACCGGAGGAACGCGGCGCAGACGCCCCAGAGCGGCGGTGGCACGGGTGGCATGGTGGTGAAGAAGAAGAAGAGGAATTGCAGGTTTTTGTAGAGAGGAGTGTGATGCGATGCGATGCGATGGGATGGGATGGGAAGCGATGATGTTATTTGTTCTATTATGATTATGACGGATTATGGAGTTTTGAGGGCAGGAATGGGGGGATTGGGTTGATTGCATTAGCATGCTTCGAGGGATGGGCTGCAGTCGCACTATGGCATATTTTTCCTTTGTTCGTCAGGTCGTGGAGTGGTATTATAGATGTATAATACAATTCACGTTCAACTGATCCGTCCGTCCCATCTGAATTCTTGAGTCTTGTCTACCAACAAGCAAGCTTCGTGTCCACACCGCACCCCATGATATCTCGTAAACAAACCCCCCTAACGCCAT
>JPJW01002197.1:0-27865 GCA_000750755.1 Pseudogymnoascus sp. VKM F-4513 (FW-928)
GGGAGGGGGGAGGGGTTAATGAGTTTAATGGGTGTGTGTCGCATTGTTCAGTAGGCGCCGAGAATGTGGGCACGATGCCTCAGTTATAACATCTGGGCTAACAAAACGGAAGGCGTTTTACCTCAGCTCAACCAGGAAGAATGTCTCAATCGTGGATTTTCCGTGACGATGGTGGTGGACCTGTAATATTAGATTGATCCCCTGTAAATCCCCTGGGGCGCAATCTATTGGGGGACCTAGGGGGACTTAGGGGGATTCTGGGGGATTTTTGCGGATTCTTCCAATGGGACTTGGTAGATGGGGAGCGTGAACGCAACTAAAGAGTAGCTAGTTGCCGCAAGCGCTGTTGATGCGGTGGGTTGCTTTGGGTTGATTGGCACGACATTGCCTGAATTGAAATGAGATGGGAAATAATGATTGGCGCTTGGCGAAGACGCGTCCCAAAGCAGGATCCAGTGAGAGCTAAACACAACTCAACCAGGCCACAGGAGAGGGGGACGGCATGGACGGCCCATCGAACGGCCCATCGCAATGAGACACAGACAACGCATATTCTCCGCAATATTGGATGGATGTGACTTCAAAGGAGGGCGAGGAGGGCGAGGAGGTCGAGGAGGTCAAAATGTTGTGAGCAGTGAGCTGTAAGGTAACCTGTCGTATGCATGAAACCAATGCAGGAGTCGATTTGCAGAATATGACAAAATCCTCTCCCCTTGCCAGGGAGTACAGTGCAAATATGATCTGGTTGAACAGGAAGCACACCATCGTGAGAAAATATACAAAGACCCTGTTCCTGCCAAGTCCCCTATTCATCTTTCCCCTATCTTATCGCTCTATCATAGAGTAGATCGGGGTAAGGCTGAGTGAGAGGAGAGTATATCTGACAACGGGGCCATCCATAACCCACGATATCAAGTATAGTACTCTTATGTAGAGTAGCATGTCAGCATCTTCTAACGTCGCTTCAGCCGCACCTGTACGTCCGATTCAGGCGATTCAGGGGCTTTGCAGCGATAAAAAATTTGACTCCAATAAATGTGCTTGTATTTTGTATGAGGTGGGAATATTCCTGCAATGTATTCCAAACAACCATGTTCTGAAGAAGCATCGTGTAATTAAAATTAATAACGGCTCTTAAACCAACCTGCAAGTAGAACCCTTCCTGTCCTGCAGTCAAGATCATCTATATTCATACAGCGTCCATAGAGTGGTGCCCGTATGACGCCAAACCTCCAGCAATCCAAGGCCGCATCCCAACCATCCCTTGCGCCATGCCAAACAAAAAGAAAATTGATACATCAATCAATAGGCTACAAAAGAATTATAGAGTAAGTATTATTATTCTCGCTTTGGCGGTACCTTGTCGGCTTTGACAAGCACTTCGGCGGCCTTGGCAGATCTCTCGTAACGAGTCTTGACGTCGCCTCCGTTCCAGACCGTGCCTAGTATTCGGTCCCAGAATGTAAAGAATGGCTGGCTGAAGTTTGTCTTGATACCCCAGCTCTGGTGGTGGATGTCGTGGTATCCAGCGTTGTTGCTTGTGATGTGTTGGAGAGGATCCCAGGGCAAGGCATATCCGCAGTGATCATCGACCGTCTTGAGTGTTGACCCGACGAAGAAGCACATCCCTTGTCGTGGGGTCATGAATGCAAGCTTGTAGGCAATACTGGCGCCTAGAGTATCTAGCAGGAAACCCTCGACTGGGTGGTTGTAGAGTGCACCATATGCATATGGGACATACAGGCGGTGGTGGCGAGCATGGAATGAAGCTATGAGATGTCAGCAAATGAAGCTCGGTTTGAAAGGCAACGGGGGAAAGACGTACTGTAAAGCCACTTATTCATGTGCATGGCGCGGTGCAAAAAGTACTGCCATGTATCCACAATTGCAATGGCAAGGAAGAACTGCACTGCTGGGACAAGGACCCAGTAGATCGCCTTCGAAGCCTGTATCTCCCATCTCGCAAATGCCGGTACCGGAGCACCGCTGACGACGTCAATGCCAGTGGTGAGCCAAGGGTACTGTCCGCCTGCAATTGCGCCTGCGAGCAGCGGGTAGGAGCTGGCAACGTTCTTCGATATGGCTGCTGCATTGAGCCCGATTGCCCCTAACAGTTGTGGTAGCGCCTTCTGGGCAATTCTGATACGCCTTGCCCACATGGCAATATCATACTCCTCCTTTCCTGCCATCTCCTCGGGCTCCGTCAGGCCCAGAATCGCTCCAACGGCTGTTTGTATGACCTGCTGAATAATAACATCTCGGGCAACTTCGTAGCGGGATACATGGTTGCGCTTCAAGATCTCCGCGGGTGTGTGTAGCCTATACTGAGGCCATATGTCCATGACATCGATGTAGTGGAAGAATATCGAAAGGACCCAGTAGGCTGCGAATGGCGCCAACAGGGAGAGGTAGAAGTCGGAAATGTATGGGATGAGCGGCTCGACGGGGGAGAGAGTGTATGACGGCAGCGGCGGAAGATCGGACAAGTAGGAATTGTTGGCCTTGGTCGGCATTGACGACATGTTTGCCATGGCGCTCGTCATTGTCGAGACAGATATCGTGGTTCACACGACGGGGCGACAACTCGAGCAAACGTAGGAGGTTGTGTTGCTGATAGTCGGAGGGATGTTGCCTCACTCCTTCTCTGCCGTTTATGGCACCAAGGTCGAATAATCTCGGTTAGATCTGCGCATCCGGAAGTGCCGCGTTGGCTCAACGGGCACCGATGGACATAAGTCTCCTTACGTAAACTAGCTTCTTGGAAGTGCAGTAATATACACACGAGTTTCTACCATTGAAGAACGTAGAAAGTGGTAATCGTCGCTCTGTTTCTCTGAGTTGAGTGACGGAGGATGTCTCCCTTGAAGTATGAGTTTGCCCAAATCGTCCCACTTAAAAGTTATAAATCATGTGACTTAATTACTTAACGTGTGGGTGTGGCTGGTTACATGTATCTGTATGTACTCCGTATCACTCCCACGCCACTTTGTGTGTGGCTGAACTCTCTTGCAGTCTTGCACCCCCGAAAGCTGACAGAATTTTTAGCCTACCAAATACTAACTCTTTTCGCTCTAGCTTCAACTGACCCCACCAACACTGAGGATTCAAGGCCACCACGAGTTTTCTCCTCCCCCTCCAATGTTAGTTTCATAATTTGGACTTCGCAAAACAGCAGCTTCTTCCATCTTCCTCATCCTAACTTTCGACTTTCAAACGTCACCGCAAAAATGATCATTTACACGGTTCGTGGGCTCCCATAGCACAAACTAGCCAGAAGAGGGGCAAAGTTTCACCCCGCTCTCATTATCTACCCGATTTGGTTGCGACCCAGACCGCTAATACCTCTCCCATAGGATATCATCACGGGCGACGAGATCATCTCGGATAGTTTTGATCCCAAGGAGGTTGATGGCGTTGTCTACGAGGTCGACTGTGCCATGATCACTGAGGGCGCCGTCGAAGTCAGTATGTACAACCTAAACGTTCGATAGATGGATTCTGGCACTTCGACTGACACAATCGAATAGACACCGGTGCCAACGCTTCCGCTGAGGAGGCCGAAGAGGGTGTTGAGGATGGAGCTAAGCAGGTCAACAACGTTGTCAACTCCTTCCGTCTCCAATCTACCCAGTTCGACAAGAAGACTTACCTCAGCCATCTTAAGGGTATGTATGCTCTTTGCGTCTCGGGCGCCATTATATGTGATGGTTACTGACAAAATTAGGTTACATGAAGGCCATCAAGGAGAAGCTGAAGGCGAAGGGTGCCCCTGAGGAGGAGGTCACTGCTTTCGAGAAGGGCGCCGCTGCATACGCCAAGAAGATCGTCGGCAACTTCAAGGACTACGATTTCTACGTCGGCGAGTCCATGGACCCCGATGGAATGTAAGTCATATATATACCTCATGCCAAGATATTGAAGAGATTGCTGACTTATATCATAGGGTTTGCCTCATGAACTACCGCGAGGATGGTGTCACCCCATACATCACTGTGTGGAAGCACGGTCTTGTCGGCACGAAGGTCTAGATCGTATATTTAATGACTGGTTATTGGGAAGCTGGTTCTGTTGCATCATAGCCCGACGAGTTGGAGATGATGCGCCATTTGGTAGCCTGATAATTCTCCAATACGATGAAAATGCCCCCTCTCATGAGTTTTATATATAAAAGTACACGTTCACACCAAGCAATGATAGTAAAGTTTCAGCACCCGATGCATCAGTATACACCCATAATATGTCAATCGCCGTGACATTCCAATCTGTCTTATATCAGTGTAAACATATTTTGCGATTCCATGCTGTTCCCATAACATGTGACACCACACCTTTAAATAACATTAACGCGCGGAATTCAGCCTTGCGACTTTTTGCTGAGTCATCAGCCTTGTCTCGAAATATTGTCCCGTCTGGCTGTTGATCCAAAATAAGGCAGTCAACAACAAGCAGTTCGACGCCAATGAAGGAGCTTTTGGGTGCATTGAGTCATTCATGAGCAAGTTTGCCTCTACTTTTCGGCCCTTGCTAGGAAAATTGCGGAATGAGGTCGGGCCTTCACAGCAACCGCTACCAACACCAAAGACGCATCCTGGTTACAAGAAGGCTCTACAGTTAACCAAACCACACACGAAGAAGGTTTTCCGAATACCACGAAGTCAAGAAATACCATTCAAGCGCCGCCATAGAGATATTTGTTCTAGCCAGCTTATCGAAAGCCCACGCATTGGAAACGGCAATCTCAGTAGCTGGCTTATCCTTGATCCTACCTTGAAGAAGATCCGTTCAGCTCCCACAAAGAATTTGCAACATTCGAACCAGTTTACAGAAACTACCCGAGAGAACAAGGCGAATAAAATGCGTAGCTACGTGCAGGTTATTACGACTCCCACGGCGGACACTCCCGGCACGACACTACTTTTGCATTTTGATAATAGGCGATACATTATTGGGAATGTCAGCGAAGGGACGCAGAGAGCATGCATACAGCGGAAGATCGCCCTGGCAAAATTGGAGGATGTGTTACTCACGGGAAAAACAAGTTGGCAAAACAATGGCGGGCTCCTCGGAATGATTCTAACCGTGGCCGATGTCCTAATCACCAAGGCTGCTGCCTTGAAGGAGAATCCCGGTAAGGGAAAGAAACGCAGACAAGGAGATGTGGCCGAAAGACAACAGAGAATAAAGCTTTACGCGGCTGAGAATTTGAACCATTTGCTAGCCACTGCCAGACGGTTTATTTTCAGGAAGGGAATGCCGCTCGATGTTATCGAGTCACAAGATGTTGCTATTGGTGGCGACGTTTCTGTTCCTTCCTGGTCAGATAGCAACATTCAGGTCTGGGCCATGGATATAACGCCGGATCAGACACTCCCCCACCATTCCAGGAAGAGGAGCCACGAAGAGATATCCGAGGATGATGAGTACAACAAGAAACACGTTATGTCACTTGATGGCAAGCGGGACGAAACAGCAGACCAGAGGGAAGACCGCTATAATAAGATACGGAAGGGGGTTGTTGGGGACATGTTTGACTCAAACTGGCAGCTGGATGCGCTGATTTCTCGAAAACTCTCAGAGGTAATCATGCCTTCTGCTATTTTTGTGAGAAACGAAGCAGGGAAGATTGAAGAATACAAGGGGCCATTACCGAGCGCCGACCAGTATGTGCCAGACATCGATGTTTTGGTCCGGAATCCCTGGCCGGGAGCACGTGTCCAAAGTTTGCCTCCAGCAAATCGGTCAACAATTTCTCGGTCCTACATCATTAAAAACTATCCCCAGCGTGGGACGTTCAACCCCAAGGCAGCGAAAGAACTAGGAGTGACACCTGGTGAATCTTTCCGTGAATTGACAAAGGGGAAAAGCATCGTGACAGAATCTGGCACGACAGTAACACCGGATATGGTTATGTCCCCAGAGAGAGTGGGAGGTGCGTTTGCGGTGATAGAGTTACCATCCACAGACTACATTGAAGGGTTACTCAACAGAAAGGAGTGGTCGTCAGACAAAGTCACAGAAGGCATTAAGGCGATTTACTGGATCCTCGGCGAGGGTGTCCTTGCAGATGAGAGGTTGGCCGCTTTCAGGGCTAAATATAGCCACTTTAAGCATATAGTATCCTCGGTGGATTGTTGCCCCAATAACATTGCTTTCGATTCGGCAACTACAGCACAACTGAAGCTGCATCTCGTCGATTCTGAGCGATTTCCCATACCGGCATATGGCAACAATACTCCCAGCGGCGCATCCGAGTCAAGCAATTGGGTCGAAGCACAGGTCGAGGATGTTCTACAGCTTGACGTAGCACGTGAAGCCAAGGAAGCTAAAGCTCTGCCGAACCCTTTTGACGCATCCAAAGTCTTGACGAAGCTCCGAAACTCACACGAGGACCCCGCGGGCAAAGGCGAATCCATCTGGCTAGATAAAGAAGTACTTGACCTTTCCGAGGCCGCCAAGAAGAGAATAGTTGATCCAGAGTATTTGGCCAAGCTCGCCAAGGTTCAAGAAGATATACCCTGCAAAGACGCAGAGCTTATTACTCTTGGAACTGGATCTTCCGTGCCATCTAAATACCGGAATGTCTCTGCTACACTGTTACGTGTTCCCGGAGTGGGGAACTACTTGTTTGATTGCGGAGAGAACACATTGGGTCAGCTGAAGCGTGTGTTTGGCGACGAAATGCCCCAGATTCTCAGAGATTTGAAGGTTATCTGGATCAGTCATCTCCATGCTGACCATCACCTTGGCACAGTGTCCGTACTGAGGGCATGGCATGAAGAAACTAGCCGACACGAGGAGACAAAGTCCAATGGTATTATTGTTTCATCCGAAGACGGTATGCTTGGATGGCTGTCAGAATATTCTCATGTTGAAGACTTCGGCTATTCGCGCATCAAGCCCCTTAAGCTGAGTTCCAAAAATAACTATATTGAGGAATTCAACGACGAGGATGTAAAGGCTTATGGCCTGGGCTCTATTGTGGCTTGCCAAGTAACGCATTGCCACCAGGCCCTTGCAGTTGTTTTCAAATTCCCAAATGGCTTCTCAGTAGCCTATTCGGGGGATTGCAGACCTTCGTCCGAATTCGCGAGGATCGGCAAAGGTGCCACTGTTCTCATCCATGAGGCTACGTTCGACAACGAACTTGAGGGCGATGCAGTGGCGAAGAAGCATTCCACCACGGCGGATGCCCTATGGGTTGCGAAGAAGATGGAGGCGAGGAGGATCCTCTTGACACACTTTAGTCAAAGATACCAGAAGATTCCAGTAATGGATACTTCTAACGACCAGATCGCTATTGTCGCCTTTGATTACATGAGGTGTAAGGTTGGTGACTTTGCAAAGGTAGCAGAGTTCAGGCCAGCTTTGCTAAAGCTTTATGAAAACGAAGTGGCAGTGGCTGATGAATAGAGCGCCGTTTATGGTGCTGGTTATTTACTGCATATCGAGTCAAGAACGACGAGCTTAAAGCGAGGATATTGGGATATCAGTTATAGACGGAAAACTCATCACAGCTCAAAGCATATACCTGACAATACATACCCACCTTTTTTTGCAATCCTTCCGATCAATACGTGATGTTTAATCGTGTTGGCCTTCAACAATACAATTTTCATTTCAATTATTTTGACTATTTAGATGAACAGTTGCCTTAAATTGTTCCCAGGTTAACTTGGGGCTAGGAACAGTACTAGGCGCAGTGACAATCGTTAGTCTTCCCCCTCCAACACCACCAAACTCAGAACCTTCGAGCTTACCTTCTAGCTTACGATAGGCCGCGGCGCGATAGCGAGCCGTCCTATCATGTCCACGGGCATTGCTGGAGTCGCTCCATCTCTTCACTGTCTTGGGTGAGCTCGCTATTCCGGGTGTCCTGTGATCCATATTAGTGAGTGGACGATCTTTCCTGTTATTGAACTCGGGGCTCTCAGGGGCATCTACCAGTTTGCGGTATGCTTCCGAACGTTGTTCAAGATAGTCATCGGGGCGCCATTCTGTCTTTTTGGATGTATTTTTCGAAGAGCCAATTCCAGAATCATCTTGGCTATATTTGCTGCTGGACGCAAGTGGCTGCCGCTTTGGTTCTGGTATTATGCTGGGAATTCTTGGGACCGGAGGAATGTTGTCCTCCTGTCTTTGGCCATATATCCCAGTCGAGGCGTCGAAAACAATGTTTTCACGGAAGGCTGGATGAAGACTGTGGGTGCTGTCGTTATTCGGGCGCCCAGATTTCTGATACGTGCGGGACATTCGTGAAAGTCGGTTGAGATAAAACTCGATGATATCTGCATCGGTCGATTCAGGTATTCGCTGATTTCTGTCGTCGCTGACGCCTGTTGGTATTGGATTTGAGTCGTAATTTCTCGTTATTGGCCTTCTTCGCCGCGCATTTCTAACCTTCAAATATAGAGGATTACATCCAGCTTTGATGGTATCCGACATTCCTGTCCAAAACAGCCAGCCGTCGAGGATTCTGATGATGCGGGGGATCGGTCCGTGGTTCGTCCTGCGAGTGATGGCACTGATCCGTAGGTCAGCGAGCATCGTCGTATTTCCCCCTATTGTGGCAAGAATACAAGCTTCGCACTCGCTGTGGGTATATTCAAACTCCGGCCCGCTGGGGTTTGCGTCAAAAAGGTAGCGATATAGGATAGGCTGGGTCCAAAGCGAGTTGATAGACTTGATTCGAATCCACCACTGCCTTATATCAGTGTCTGATGGAGGGGAATCAGTAAAACGGCGAACTCGGGTTGTGCACTCGTCGACTATGGTAACAAACAATCGGCGGATGAGCTGTGAATCAAGGCACTTGTGGCTTGGACAGAGAATCGCTTTGGATTTGACAAACTTCTCCATGAAGCGCGGGATAAGAGCTGTTGACCTCTTCAAGTGGGGCGGTAGGTACTCGATCTTCTTTTCTTGCCCTACCAGCCAGTATTCATCGATATGTGACTTTTCTGGCAATCTGAGAAGTTTTGTGAGAGCCAGTGTGTCGTTATGGGACAAGTCTTCAACCCATTGGATGGGAACTGGAGACATGCTTGGTATTTGAAGCTCCCTGCAACGAAATTTTGGTATCTTTCTGTCGATTGGCACGATATCCTCCAGGGATGTCGTGGCTTTTGTTGTTCCACTGCGATACTAGAGAACAAGATTTTTAGAGATGCCCATGGTTATGATGGTGGATTGCAGCCCATATATATGTCCCGAGAATAATGCGGCATACTGTTTGAGGTTGAAAGATTCCACCTAAGAGATCCTTTGAACGATTCAGAATTACTCTCTATCTTCTAGAAGTTTAAAGATAAGACTACTGTCTAAGTAAGTGAGATTGTACAGGCATCACTTCTCTTTATCATCAATCCGTATCAAAGTTCTTGAGACGAGTCTACAACAATGGCGTTGTTAGACATGGTGAACGTTCAGTATGAAACAAAGTCATTGAACGGGTCATCCAAAACGCTTTGTTGCCGAATAATAGATCGATTGTTATTGTATAAGCTTGGGAATAGACAATGGCAATACTCAAAACACCTTTGATCGTATGTTTCGCACATGGCAGGAAGCCATACAGCCACTGCGTATTTAAAGGGGCCTGAGTGCATCTCACTCAACTTTTTTTAGCCAGACACCAAAGACATCACACTCGCATACCAGAAACTATCCAGATCTACTTCAGATCACAGCACCAAGATCAAAACAGACGTACGGCAAAGATGCCGAACACCATCGATCAAGTTAAATGCTTCATTTTCATCACCTTCTTCCACAACTGTGGCCACACTTCAACCCGAAAGCACTGCAGAGATCAGAGTAAGATATGGGCTGAAGGTACTCACAAACATCCACATGCCGCCTGCGATGATAACTGCAGTTATCTGCTCCCGTATTATTCCTACATGTGGGACCTAGCATGCACATGGTGTCGACAGCATCCAAAGATTCCCAGGACAGCTGAAGAAAGGTCGGATATGCCAGATGCAGGACAGCCGGATCTTCCTCTCTCAACGATGGAAATACTACAACGTCGCCATACATTTATGGGCATGATTCGTATACAACGAGAGGGTCAAGCCAGCCTCGCTCAATATGAGGTGGATCACACCAACGCCCCCCTAAACATTTTGTTGACAATGCTAATCAGGCACGACAGTAACACTGCCAATGAACGACTACGTGACGACGTCAACGGTGTTCCAATATCCGAAAGGACTTTTGAGGTAGGTGCTCTACATGAGCATTCCGAACTATTCTCTTACGTCGATGCCAGGACTTACCCTGATATTTATGAGGACAACTGCGGTATTTGCCTTCACAGTATAAATACTAATTCGATTCGCTCTCTTCCTTGTGGCCATACATTTCATCTTCTTTGCATATATGAATGGCTGGGACGAAGCAACCCCAAAACTTGCCCGACCTGCAGGCAGACTTACAATATTATTATGAGCACTAATGCGGTAACTGCGGCCGAGACAGAAGCTGATCTTGAGGCTGCCGCAATACTCGGCAATATGTGAGAAGCGTTCGTATGATACTACAGGTTCGTGGTAGATATTCGATGAATATATTCTACAATTCCGTTAACATTCTTATAGCAAATAAAATACCAAGTATTTTACTACATTGATGCATTCTTCGCTATTCACTTGAGTGATGTGATCGATGTGCAGTTGATATGTTTCCAGGGTCTGAAAAGGGGTTGTTGATACCTATAGTGTAAATACAAGTTCCCCAGGCGTCAAGTAAAAACGTCTATTGATACATAAAAGTTAATAATTGAAGGCTCCAACCCCGCACTGTTTCAAGGCCAGCTTGCTTCAAGCGGGCCTACCCAGTTTACGCCAGCAGCCCTAAAGATTCTCACTTCACCTTCCACCAACTCATCCACATCATAACTACCCTCTTTCACAATTTTCACGCCGCCCATATTTTGCTCAACGGTCTTCATGACGCCGTTACTGTCCACCCTTGTAATCACAGCAGTATGATCCGGCGCTCCTGCGCTCTTCCAACTCCTTCCATCTTTCGCCTCGAGGCGCGCTTTCCAGAATTGAAGGATGTCGCCTCTTGCAACTCCAGCTGCCAAGACACCGCCAGGTGGTTCGGGATGCTTACGTCCAATCTTTTCATAAATAAGAGCGCCATGCACGTAGCCCTTACTTGACATACATGGTTCTTCGCCATGATCAGTGCAAGCAGATGCAACCGCGGTGAGGCCATCATTTGCCAGCGTCCAGCATTCACCATTTCCAACTTGAGTGCCCATTTGCAGCTCACACCAGTGGGCAATATTTTCAGAGTACCTTTACGAGTTAGCTGCGGATCCAGGGAAGGCTGGAGTTGCTTTGGCTCACTTATGTCGGTAGTTGTTCAGGTCCGATTTGGAAGGAGGAATCGGCGGTGGGAAGTGCTTCTGTTCTGACTTCACCGTCAAACCTGGGTTGCTGGAGTCCCAGGTTATATGAATCTTTGTATAAGCCAGAGTATTGTATATTACTAGGCCAACAAAAGTGCATGTTTTCCTCACACCGTTAGAGCTCCAGCCAGAGGAATACTTATACCCCCGAGAGCCAGGAAGTCGCTCTATGGAGGCCGGTGGGAATACGATAGGCTGCTTGGCGAACCATTGGTTATTCAGATCTAGATCAAAATCCTCGATTTTTGGGGTTGCTTTTGGTACAACCTATTATAGTAGTTAGCGTTTGTGGTAAGATAGAGATGGCATAGCTTGAAAGAGACACGAATAATGCCACGACCAATTAGATATCACCATCCACAGTGGATGTTACAATTTTGAGAATGTTGAGCAGTATTTAGGACCATAATCCTTGATTCTAATATATTTATTTACTCACCGACGGCTTTGGTTTACTTGCAAGTGGTATCGGAGGTGGCCCTCCGGAGTTGTCGACAGGCGCACCAAGTCCTGGCTTTTTCTTTGGGGGTGGTGGAGGAGGCTTCTTAGCTGGTGCCGCGGTATTATCCTCCATTGATATTGGACCGTAATCATATTCCTGCTCAGATTGCTTGCTTGGAGCTCCGTGTGATGCGACCTTGTCGCTAAGTCCATATTTCGAGTTAATTGCATTGGCAGACTTCAGGCCAGAGGCTACCTGCGTGCCATGCCTTTCTCTAAAATTGTTGAATGTTGACGCTGCATTTCGAGCATCCGAGAAAGAAACCGATGACGGGTTATCCCTGAGTGAGGATGCTGTCTTTAAGGCGGACTGTTTTTCAGCCCAGGTTGTTCCTTGGGCGGTTGGCTCTTTGGGCGAGGAAGTCCCTATCTGGGCAAAACGAGACTGCAGGGCGTTCACCTGGGTGTCATGCGAAGCTGACTGATCTGCCGGAGCCAACTTTCGAGAAGGTATAGGGGGAGGTGGTTTGAGCGCCGGTTTGGTAGTCTTTGGTCCGATGTCGAATCCTGGAACACTCACACCGGCCGCACCGAGCCTGCTGAGAGAACCTTGATTTAATATTCCCCTATGTGCTGGTGGCTCAGACGTAGCTTCATGATATGCTGGTGGAGGTGGAGGTGTATAATCGCCTGGGTTTTCATTTTGTCTGGGAGGTAACCGTGGTGGAAGGGATGGTTTTGCCTTTGGCGCTGGAGGAGCTCCTCCATCCGACCTCTCTCTCCTCCCCGGAGGTGGGGGAAGGTGAGAAGTGGACAACCCTGTCGTATCCCTACGGTATGGCTCTGAAGCCTTTGGCTCTTCTGGTTCTTGTGCGCCTTGTCGTCCATATGCTACAGCGGACCCATTTTGGGATCCTGCTGTGATCGTGGGGGACGACTGCTGTGGGAAACTGTTCTTCTTCGGTGGCGGCCCAAACGAGCTGGGATCTTTCAATGAGCTAAGTGGCCGTGCTACACGAGCGGGTTCATTGAATTCAGTCCTCTGGCCCTTGGCCCTTCCCATTAAACCTGACTACAGAAGTTAGGATCCAAACCTTAATGACCGGAAATTGCCACTGAAATACTAACGATTTGGTCGATGCCCTTGAAATCCCCTCGCCAACTTTCTTTGGGCTTTCCATCTGCATCCTTCGACTGCAAGCTCTTCTTCACAGTATCTCTAATGTGGTAGCCCGACATCTCAACAATTGTTGATTTGCAGGTTGGTAGTTGGGTAGCTAAGATTAACCTTGGGAGGTACTCGCGGATAATTGCAGCACTAATGACGACGACTGTCGAGTGGGCAGCATGGCGGGGTTGTAGCTACTGCCCCACCCTAACGACAATCCGCATGTGGCTTGTTTGCCCTCTCTTCCCAAACAGCATAATTGTTAAATTAATATTACGATCATGCCGTGACAGATATACTACCAGGAAATTTTATACTTCACAATCCCCCGGCCCTGTCTAGACATCAACATAGCGTACTAAAGTTACGAACCCTGAGGACCCCTGGCGCGCATATGCCTCAGGCAGAAATCCTTATCGATAGTTGACATCGCGACTCTCGGTCGCGTACACAAATCGACGACGTGATACTGCAGCTCAGGTTAAACAGCAAGCTTTCGTTCAGATATGGATTTATCACTTCAAGATTGTTGATCTCTTTAGTCTCCAGAATGTCTACCAATTCTAAAATGGCGCTCCTTACGGAGCATTTGCGCCATACCCCAGTGGTGAGTTGGATCTAGAACTTTACCCCTCCAAGTGCGCTCTAACAAATCTTGATAGAGTCTACTCGACGATATTATAGACAGTATCAATAAGTTGGCATGGAAAGCTGTAGACGCAGTCGAGCAAGGCCTTTCCGCCGCACCCCCGGAAGCTCTTGGCCTCAACATCGATCCGTCAGATCCAAAATCGGTAGAGCAGGAGGCGCAAGTGAAACTTGAGATTGAGGCCGGCGCACACAAACTGGAGACTTTACTAGGCACTACCATCGACAAGAACTTTGATAAGATGGAAGTATTTGCTTTACGGTCAATTGTTGCCATCCCAGATGACTTAGAAGACTGGATAAGGCTGCCGCATTACGAGGTATGCCAAGATATGCGACGAGTGGGATTGAAAGCTAATGGATTCAATAGGGATTGAACTTTAAACTTCCAGCCGACGCACCGACTATTGAGACAATACGTCTTCAGCGTGCTAAAGTCCAAGAAGCGCAAAGACTTAATCGGCTGCTGACCGCAGAGTCCTCAAAGAACATAGCCATTATCAATAGGTTGCGATCACTACGTGGGCTCCCTCCAAAATCTACCCCGGAAACCTCGAAGGCGGCTGGATCAGCCGAGCCAAGCACAAATGATACAACCACGTACCCGGTGTTTGCGCATTTAGAAAACAAGGCCGACCTCACGGATGGCACGGGCGATACACCACTCAGCACCAACGCTGCCTTCGTCCTCTCCCAGTTGCCGGCGCTCAAATCCCTGCTGGCAGAGCTTAAACCGCAAGAAAGACTCTTAGTGGAAGGAGAGAAGGCAGATCCGAATATTGCAGAAGTGCACGGGGAAAAGAGCTGGAGGAAGCAGCGTGTAGAGTATATTGAGACGCAGACGAGGAGACACTTGGAAAAGGTTGTTGGCTTGGAACTAGGGAAGAATGGCGAGGTTGGAGATGGAGAATGGCAAGCCGAGGGGAGGAAACTCGCAAAGGGGGAGGTGCAAGACCTAGAGAAGATGGTGGAAATGATAGGAGGAGGAAGCTCCGAAGGGAAGGACGAGAAAATGACAGACGTTTAAGAATATTTCTGCTGGCGTTGGACATCCACTTGATAAGAGTACAAGATATTTGGCGTTTGAGAGGTGTAAAACCTCAATGAGGTATGGTATCATGAATTATGTTCTCTAATATCAAATACATGTTGTACATATACTACACTAAACTGTCGTCTCCATGAGCCCCATCTCAGCTGCACTATTCCAAAACTGGTGCTGACCATCAACGCCGCGTGCATCAGGTTCTGGCGGTCCACCTCGCTGAATCCTCGTATTTTTTACTAGCTCTGTGGCTAGGTCAATCTCGTTGTTCCGAAACAGCGCGTGAATCAGCATGTCAAGCGCTTGGTACCCTGCCATGAACCCTTCCTTTTGTGTCTGCCGAAGGTACTGCAGGGCGCGAACGGTATCGCCAACATAGCAGTAGCCCTCGATAACCCGGTCCCAAAAGATGTGGTCCCGCATAGCGTTCCCCTTTATCATCTGATCCAGGAGCAGGCCGATCAAATCTAGTTTGGGCTCGCTTTGCTTGAAGTAAAAGTCAACAAGCATGGTATGAATGTGCGCAGACGGCTGCAATCCGCTCTTCGACATATGTGCTATAACGAAATTGACGGGGGCCACATATTCAAAGTCGGGAGCTCGTCTGAGTATACTGTTGATGATTGCAGCATATGTCTGCTGATTTGGCCTCACCGCCGATGCCTCCATCTGGGCAAAGAGATTCTTTATTATATCAATAAGATCCTGCGGAGATTGATTTTTGGCGTCTGACAGGGCGTTTTCGAGAATTATAGTGAAGGTAGCCACATCGCCTTGAACTCCCTGCCTCTGCATTTGTTCCAGCAAATTTGTTAGAGCTCGCTCGTCTTTATTCCGTACCAGCGAGCGCAACATGGTATTGTAGGTAATGTTGTCGGGTGTGATCCCCATTTCACCGCCTGTAGCAAGAACTTGACTGGCAATATCAGTTCTGTTCTTCCTTAACAATCCAGCAATCGTAGCGTTGACGATGGCAATTGTAGGTTTGACAACGCCATCGACATCCCCAAGGCTTTTGATATCGATAGGCATTCTTGTTTGAGCAATATGGCGCTTCGCCGCCCTATCCCAAGCTCTCTGCATTTCGACGAATGCACGAAGGCCGCCCTCAAGATCTCCACAGTACATAAGGCTGCTTATTAGAGTAGTCCAGCATTCAACATCCGGTGCTGTATCCGAGCCGACCAATTTAGACCAAATCGCCAAGAGTGACTCTGAGTCCCTCGAAGTTTTGCATCCTTCGAGCATTGCATGCCATGTTAGAACTGTAGGATGCAAGCCCGATTGAATCATAAAATTCCACACATCAACAGCTCTCTCTTTGTTAAGTGCCATAAAGGTAGCGATAAACTGGTTACACAACTCCGGAGACAGTGCCGATGATTTCAGCAGGCCTGAGCCGATGGGATGCCGTTCGTCTTCATTGCTTTCCACTGGCCATGACTGAACCTCTGACCATAGCCTCTCAGCAGCATTAACGTCCTTTGCAGCCAAGGCACGGTGTAGAAGCCGAAACACGCGAGTTTCTTTATTTGTGATGGGTCGGCGAAAAGCCTTCTCTGTGCCGTCCCTTGGAGTTTCGATAGAAGTGGCGGGGGCATTGGCAATGCTTCTGGCTTGCTCGATGATAGATGGCCAACTACTATTGAGATCGACACCGTGGGATACGTTTTGCATCCGACAATATTGATCCAATTCCCCGGGCGTGATTTGTGACATTGCTATCACATCCGCAATGGCTTTAATAAAAGGGTGATTCGCCGCCAATTGGATGGGCTGACTCAACCGAGCATCAGTTAACATAGCAAATGTGAGAATGGCACTCGCGGGTAAACCCTGGAGGAGCTTATTACGAGATTTGGGCAGCAATAAAGCAAAGCACTGCTCTATTCCCTTCTCCAGCATGGCTCTTCTGACCCTTGAAGGATTAAGCACTGGGGGACTCCACTTGGCTCTGGATTCTATCTCAGTAAATGAGCCAGGTGCCTTGCCGGAGTTGTGCCCCAGGGAAAGCAATATTCGCCAAGTTTCGAGGAGGTCTTCGGCTATTTTATCCCCTTCGACATGGAGCTTCTCGGTAGATTCTTTGGTAAAAAATGTCTCCAACATAGGCTTCCACACTTTAGGTTCAAGTATGCCCAGAGACGCGTAGGTTCTAGCGATTTCGCTCACCGTTGGTATACCTGGGGCAGCGTCCGGTTGTTGTCGAGCAGTGAGGAGCTTGCGAAGTAGCGATTTGGCAGCAAAGTGTAATGAATATGGCGTTTGAGATCCCTTTGGACGAGCCTTGGGGCAAATTTGTGTAAACAGTGCCCACATGGCTGGGATTGGCGTGCTTGGATCATTGAGCATTTCCATTAACTTCTCGACTTGTTCGTACAGTTCCAAACTGGCAGTATTGGGCTTCAATGTTGCCGTGGCCCCGTTTCCAGATGTCCTGTTCAATCCATCCACGAAAAGCTCCTCCAACAAGTCTCCATGCGCCTTGGCCCGAGAGGCTTCTAAACTTGGAACATTGGTAGGCCGACGCAGCTTGCTGTTGGTGTTCGAGTCTTCATGTTTGTGACGAGGGCGTTCCAAAGGCGCGGGCTTCGGGTTCTGGGGCGCTGCACTGAGCGAAATAAAAGTTGATCGAGATATCCATTGGCTCGACGGAGATTTGTGGAATACCTTTGCGGATATTTTTCGGCGGCATGTTGTGCAAATATGGCTTCCGTTCATCTCATCCAGCGAATGAACAATGTGCTTCTAGATGTCGCTCAGAGGATGATGCCGTGCAGATGATCTTTAAACTTTTATCCAGTGCTCAGTGCTTCAGTACCTCAAAATGGACAAGGTACGTCTAGAAACGGGGTTTCCCGCCGCAAGGCTACCACCAGATGCGCCCAAACGCCAAAGTGGATAAGTGGGCCTCAGCCTCGACCCCCGCTGTAACCACCGCGGCTCATGGTCCAGGAGATGCACAATTGCAACCATTACTACCTACCGAATCAGGACTACGGGATGAAGATATGACATCTCTACGCCCCAGAGCACCTTACTCGGACGAGGAGCTTGCAAAGCTCTACCCAAGCTCTGTGAAGCTTCAGCAGGTGCAGGTCCTCCTACGCCATGGTGAACGAAGCCCAGTCTCCGCCCGCTTCCAAAACGCAGGCCTTGCGCCTTTCTGGCCATATTGCTCTGTAGCGCGACAGATACTGAACGCAACATTGAATAGCCAAAGCTCCCAATGGGGATCCTTGGAATGGAAACGGCGTCTGGAGACATTTGGACCCGAGGACAGCCCCGTCATAGCTTCAGGGCCAGATGGGGAGGTTGATACCATTTGCAACCTAGGAGAGCTGACCGACACTGGAAGGAGAACAACTCATGCTCTTGGAAAGCGCCTACGACACCTGTATGTGGACCAATTGAAGTTCATGCCTTCCACTATAAGTGATGCGAACTCGATATATCTCCGTGCTACTCCGATACCTCGTGCCTTGGAATCTATGCAAGAAGCGTTCTGGGGCCTCTATCCATCGGACACACGCTCTGCATCGTTTCCTCCCCCAACGATCATAACGAGAAATCCATCAGATGAAACCCTCTTCCCGAATGATGGAAATTGCAGGCGATTTGCCATGCTTTCGCGTGCCTTCGCGCAACGCACAGCTGATCGTTGGAACGATACAACTGAAATGGCGTATGTGACAAAAAAAATTGGCAAGTGGATGCCGGATCCAAGCAAAGGTGTCGCCGTTGATTCACGCCCCAGACTATCTGGAATCATGGACACCATAAACTCAACCCTCGCCCATGGCCCAGAGACGCTACTACCGAAGGAGTTCTACGACAACAAGGGAAGAGAGATTATAGACAAAATAGGGGTAGAGGAATGGTTTAGTGGATATAAGGAGTCTCAGGAGTACCGTGCTCTCGGGATCGGAGGGCTAATGGGTGACATTTGCCAGCGGATGGTTGATCATGTAGAGAGGAACGGCACAAGTGGTGGCCCGGCTACAAAAGGAACAGATGGCGAGCAAGATATTAGACTTGGCTTGAGCGGTTGCCACGACACTACGCTTGCGGCTATTCTTACGAGCCTGGGTGCGTTCGATGGAGAGAAATGGCCTCCTTATACCAGCCATGTTGCTCTCGAGCTATTCAAGCAAACAGATCAACCGGGACGCCAGGTGCCGTCAAAGGATCAGATTGCGCCAAATACCCCACAGCCAGTCTCGCAAAACTCCGGGAAGCAAAGCTGGTTTGGGTGGTTTTCGAAGGAAGCAGCGAACCAGAACAATTCACAGGCCAGTGTTTCTAGGAAGCGAATCGAAGAGCTCAGTGATACTGAGAAAGATAAGTTAGATGGCTACTACGTCCGAGTCAGGTATAACGATAAGCCCATGTACATTCCCGGCTGCGCTCTACCTGGAAACCATCTAGATGGAGATGAGAGCTTCTGCACTTTGGTAAGTTTTGGTCGGCTTGTTTTGAGACGTTTTTGCTAACTAGTAAACTAGGCAACGTTCAAGGCCATTGTTGACAAGTTCACTCCAAAGAATTGGAAACAAGATTGCAGGAGCAACCTTGACGCTCCTTCGTTCCCAAAGGCAACAGAGGCCGCTGGCTTTTAGAGTGCATATATAGTATCTGTATAAAGTATATATGTGGAGGCGGTATCGTTTTGAACTGGAATAGGTAGATATAGATCATACCCTTGAGAATGTCTTTCAAGAACAACTGTTTCTGTAGCTAGAAAGAACTTGTAAGAAATTGCATCACACAGCATTCCGCTGCTATCATGACTGTACCCAACACCTATACCGCGCAACCTCCTCCTGCTCTATGTAAAGTAGCCCATGACATTGCTTGATCATGGGCTTATCAGAGCATGACTTGATTTAGTCTGGGGGTTCAAATGCTTGGTTTTCAAAGCCTCGATCCTCCAGGTGGTGATGACTGGCGATCTGGGTTCTTAGTCCCTTCAACAACCACACCTAGTGCAGTCCCTGCATCGACCGCAACGCCATTTGCGGTTGTTTTCAGGAATGATTCGTCTCCCGAAAAGCGCCTGGAATCTCATTAGAACAATAGCCCATAACGATGGGATTGAAACTTACCATCCGCGTTCCTCTCCACCACTTAAAAATGAGCAGTCTCCATTCAACTCGCAAGTCCATCCACCTGAAACACCATTTCCGTTTCTCCAAGGAATTTTCGGTATTTGTGTTTCTGGGCCTTCCCACGAATCGATGTTACCGCTTGGTGGTGTCCCTGTCTTCCTCACAAACTTGCTCAATCCACAAGTAAATGGCTTGAAATCCTGCTCCTCAATATCCTCGGGCATTCTACCCGTCAACGCTCGCCCAATTGCTAAAATGGTTGCCGCATGGCTACAGATTAGAATTGCTTTGGCTCCATCTTTGTCACTCTGCTCAATAATTTTGTGCAGAGCATAGGCTGTCCGGTCATGCAGCTCGTCAATAGTCTCTCCATGCACACTAGGAACGATGGACGACTTGTATTGAGGATCGTATCGGGGGAACAGGCCATTTAACACATCTGGCGTGGCTGGCGAAGGATGATCGAATCGTGCCTTGCCATACCACTCCCCCACCCCTGTATCCCCGCGAACAGTGCGTTTCGGCACTGAAGGTTTCAGTGCCTCGGCCTTTTCTATAGTCGGGTATATGGTTTGAATGCAACGATAAAACGGGGAAGAGTAAAAAACGTCTATAGGAGGATCCACGGTGACAAGATGATCTGCTAATTCGCGCGCTTGGGCGACTCCATATCCTGCCAGCGCAGGGTCGCTGGCGATTCCAGTTGGTGAAGGAATAGACCCTGTGTAGGTGCCCGTCTCGGCGTCGACAACCCAATTCGAACGGAACTGTAACAGTAATATCAGCAGTTGAACTTGGACTTGGCAGGAGAGTACTTACACCATGTCTCGTCACATAAATTACTTCCAACATTTTGTTGCTTTCTTGTCAGTGAGGTGAACGGCGGAGGGGCAAACTGATATATCCAATGTGGAAGGCGGTGAGCTAGTCGCAATACAGGAACATGGGTATGGCAGAGCCTCGTTTAAAATATTGGGCTATCCAGACAGCATTGATGTATCAGGTCGAAGGCTTGCTCAGGTCCAGCCCGCTCGACGAATAATTCGAATTAGCCAACAATGGCTACAGCTTCGTATACTTGCCAGAGATGTCTGGGAGCGCTCACAAACTCTCCACGACTTCCAACGGCGAGCTTGAAGCTATGGCGGACCGCAACCCTCGGAGCAGCGCGGAGATCCATTTCAACTGGATTATACAGTAACTCGACATCACAGCGGCCTTCAGCCCAGCGCTCGTCGAATAAAGTATCTGGAAAGCGATTACAGCCAATATCCGACTTTACTGGACAGAAACCAAAGAGCGAGCCAGTACAGGGCCGAACTCCACCAGGTCTAGAATATACTCCCACGCCGGAAACCGATGGGCGCCCATTGTTACTTCCAAACAACCTTTTTCACCCATTCTCCGAATCGCCTTCTCCAGAAATTCGCCGCCGCGCTGCGTTTATGAAGCAGAATGCATGGTGCCCAAATCATTCCCACCAACAGACGCGATTAGTTCCGGATTCCGATGGCACCAAGAGCGCCCCAAAGCCCACCGGCACTGCCCCACCTGCGCATGTCAACTTCGAGTGTCCAGATTGCGGCATACCGGTTGCTTGCTGTGAGGAACATTGGGCGGAGGACTATGAGAAGCATTTGGAGGTTTGCGACACTCTTCGCGAGATTAACGAAGACGACCATGACCTCCGCTCCGGTCGCTTCTTCCCGGAATTCGAGTACCCAGGCGATCAGATTGAAGAAGCACTGGTGAACATGACAAACTGGGATACATTTTTGTACTCCCGCGAGTTTACGGCGATCAATGATGAGAGGAGTTTACGCCAGGCAACGAGACTATTGACCTATCCGGCAACAATTGGCAGCGTTCTGCACGAACTGAGCCCCTACTCGCTGAAGAGAGATGGGCGTCTTACCAATGAGGGCATGAAGAGTTTGAGTGCGCTCCGCTATACCTTACATCCTGCTCGTACCGGAGGCGGTGGTGATATTAAGGGGTTGCGTCCAGCTCCCCCTCCAGTTAGAATATTCATTCTGGGAGCCCGTGCCGAGTCCTCTCTCCCAAGAGAAGTCTGGGTCCAGTTGACTCATTTGTTCCCGAGAGTTACGTTCCATCTTGTCTTCATCGGCCCTGAAAGCATGGCGAACAGAGACAATGAATTCCCTCTACCCCCCCGAACTCCCTCTAATCCATTCGGAGCTGTTGTTGAAGACCGCATTACCAACTCTTTGAAGATCAGCACATTTGTTGAATACTACCACACGCTACACGAGGCTGGCCAATTCTACCCTTACGATCCATACTTTGATTGCTTCATGCTATTCCACCCAGGATTGGGACATCCAGCAAGCACCCACGAATGGGAACAGACCATCCCCCTGTTGTTGGAGACAAAGGTGCCAATTTTCGTCACTGGATATACTCAATTTGATATGGATCGTGATATCGAATGGGTCAATAAAACGGTGGGCGGCGAAGTCGATCTATTGATGACGCCAGGAGAAAACCGCTTCAGAAGTTTGAGATGGGACATCAACGACCTTGATCCACAAGACATCAGCTGTGGAAACTGGGGTGTCTGGGGCTTCAGAGGCAAGAGGTATGCACTACATTCCCTAACATTTATGAGCCAAATGCTAATTCTTCTAGATACGAGACGACACAGAAGGAAGCTGCTGCGGCATGATTTGAAAGGGGGACTGCTAGTATGGATAGTGTAATCTAGGTGTATTTATATGACGGCTGTTTGTAGAACAATACCTGCCTGTATATTCAATAAAATCAATCTTCACCACGCAAAGGTCGTTCCATAATCGCCATATAACACCCTTCGTGGAGGCATATAGAGATATCTACGCGCTTAGCGGTCGCGCTTATAAGCACATACCATAAAAGACGGTAGAGAGGCGCGCGCACGGGACAATGCTAAATGAGCCACGTCCAGTCCCTTCGTGCCCTGCTCTTTATTGTATAGCTGCTCGGCGTAATTATTCTTTAAGTACAATATCAAATAAGTGTATAAACTCTGATGTGAAACCCGGACGTTTGGTTGTGAATCAGCTCCACGGGGTCTAGCCCACGAATAATTCTGGCCAATCAACGCACGGCCCTCAGTTTATGAGGAACTTTTCAACGCGCGACCTATTTACAATTGTGCGTCAAGCTGCCTTGCCAGCGACCACAATGAAGACTACCTCCACCAACTTGCGGAGCTGATACACGACCACCTATAAAGCTGCAGCGGCCTGCTGCGCACACCGCAATTCAATATGGCGACCACCTCGTCCATGTTCATGTACTCTTTGACGATACAACCTCCAACGGCGGTCACACAGGCTATTTTGGGCCAATTCGCTGGTACGAAAGAGCAGCAAATTGTAACTGCATCAGGATCTCGCCTTACTCTTCATAGACCCGATCCATCACAAGGGAAGATTGTCACAGCCTTAACACACGATGTGTTTGGCATCATCAGGACATTGGCAGCCTTCAGGTTAGCCGGCAGCAACAAGGGTAAGTCAAACAAACACCTCCAAATGAAAGCTTCATTTAGTGATTCGTGGAAGTGTGTTGAGCAGTCCAAAATCTGGAGTGGCCCCACAGCTTCTCCGGGTGCATGGAGCTAGCACATTTTTTCTTCAAGGATTTCTTTGCTAATTTCTGAAAGACTATATAATCATCGGATCCGACTCTGGCCGCATCACCATTGTTGAATTTGTGCCTGCGCAAAACAGGTTTAACAGACTTCATCTCGAAACATTCGGGAAGTCTGGTGTCCGACGTGTAATTCCCGGACAATACCTCGCGGTCGATCCAAAGGGCAGAGCGTGTCTTATCGCGTCTGTCGAGAAGAACAAACTCGTCTATGTCTTGAACCGAAATTCACAGGCCGAGCTGACGATATCGTCACCGCTCGAGGCCCATAAAGCTCAAACCTTAGTTTTCGCTCTGGTGGCATTGGATGTTGGGTATGCAAACCCAGTTTTCGCTGCCCTCGAAGTCGACTACGGCGACTCCGACCAAGACCCTACAGGTCAAGCGTTCGAAGAGATTGAGAAGACCTTAGTCTACTACGAGCTCGACCTTGGGTTGAACCATGTTGTCCGCAAGTGGTCCGATCCCGTCGACCGAACGGCAAGCATACTGTTTCAAGTTCCAGGTGGGACTGACGGACCGAGCGGAGTTTTGGTTTGTGGTGAAGATAACATCACATACCGCCACTCCAACCAGGAGGCCTTCCGTGTTGCTATTCCCCGACGGAGGGGTGCGACAGAAGATCCCCAACGGAAAAGGTCGATTGTCGCTGGCGTGATGCACAAGATGAGAGGTGCTGCTGGAGCTTTCTTCTTCCTCCTTCAGTCCGATGATGGAGATCTCTTCAAAATTACCATCGAAATGATCGAGGATGACAATGGACAGCCAACCGGTGAAGTCAGGCGCTTGAAGATTAAATACTTCGACACTGTTCCAATCGCAACGAGCCTCTGCATTCTGAAGAGCGGCTTCCTGTTCGTTGCGAGCGAGTTCGGAAATCATCAATTCTACCAGTTCGAGAAGCTGGGCGATGACGATGATGAGACTGAATACATCAGCGACAATTTCCCAACGGATCCGACAGAGCCATACACTCCCGTCTATTTCCATCCTCGCCCGGCCGAAAACCTGAATCTCGTAGAAAGCATCGATTCCATGAATCCTCTCATGGATTGCAAGGTTGCAAACCTGACAGAAGAAGATGCTCCTCAAATATATTCCATCTGCGGCACAGGGGCTCGTAGCACCTTCCGTACCCTGAAACATGGGTTGGAAGTCAACGAGATCGTGGAATCCGAACTCCCTGGTGTGCCATCTGCGGTCTGGACCACAAAGCTTACTCGGGGTGACGAGTATGACGCATATATCATTCTGGCCTTCTCCAACGGAACACTTGTGCTTAGCATTGGCGAAACCGTTGAAGAAGTGACGGATACTGGGTTCCTTTCTTCAGCCACAACTTTAGCTGTTCAGCAGCTCGGCGAAGATGGTTTAATTCAAGTGCATCCTAAGGGCATCAGGCATATCCGAGCAGATCGCCGTGTTAATGAATGGGCTGCACCACAGCACCGCTCAATTGTTGCAGCCACTACAAACGCACAGCAAGTCGCCGTGGCCCTTAGTTCCGGAGAAATCGTCTACTTTGAAATGGACTCAGATGGAAGTTTAGCAGAGTACGACGAAAAACGCGAGATGAGCGGCACAGTGACGTGCTTGAGTCTTGGGGAAGTCCCCGAAGGACGTGTGAGGAGTAACTTCCTTGCAGTTGGATGCGACGATTCGACGGTCCGAATTCTCAGCCTCGACCCCGACTCTACTCTTGAGAACAAGTCCGTCCAAGCCTTGACGTCCGCGCCTTCGTCGCTGTCAATCATGGCAATGACAGACTCTTCGTCGGGTGGTTCCACGCTTTACCTTCACATCGGGCTCTACTCTGGCGTGTACCTGAGAACTGTTCTGGACGAGGTCACTGGTGAACTGTCCGATACGAGAACACGATTCTTGGGGCCAAAACCGGCCAAGCTGTTTAGAGTTTCTGTCCAGGGCCAAACGGCAGTACTAGCTTTGAGCTCTAGGCCTTGGCTTGGATACTCCGACCCTGTAACGAAAGGCTTCATGTTAACGCCTCTCGACTACGTCGGACTTGAGTGGGGCTGGAATTTCAGCAGCGAGCAGTGCCCTGAGGGAATGGTTGGAATCCAGGGGCAAAATTTACGGTACGCAGTTTTCTCTTCCCTCTTTCTTCCCCCTTCCCAGCATTATGATGATTTTCTTATCGTTAAAACCTTACGTCCATCGTGACTATGAGGATTAATTATTAAAATTCCAATTGTTCCTTCTGAATGCTATAATATGGATTATATTTCATGATAACTTCCAAGAGTTTTGAACGAAGCTAATTCTTATACCTCAGGATCTTCTCAATCGAAAAACTCACAGAAAACCTCCTTCAGCAGTCAATCCCACTGTCTTATACCCCCCGCCGATTTGTCAAGCATCCTGAACACCCATACTTCTACGTCATCCAGTCCGATAATAATATTCTCTCAAAAAGCACGAAACAGAAGCTGCTGGAAGATCCCTCAGTCGTTAATGGCGACTCTGAAGTTCTTCCTGCTGAAGAGTTCGGATACCCACGTGGCAGGGGCCACTGGGCATCCTGCATTCAGATCGTGGACCCTATCACAGAAAAGAAGGTCCTACAGCAAATCGACCTCGAAGATAACGAGGCAGCTGTCAGCATGGCAACTGTATCCTTTGCAAGCCAAGAAGACGAGGTGTTCTTGGTTGTAGGCACAGGGAAGGATATGGTGGCGAGCCCCCGTTCATCATCGGGTGGTTTCATCCACGTGTATCGTTTCCATGAGGAAGGGAAGGAAATCGAGTTCATTCACAAGACCAAGGTTGACGAGCCTCCGCTTGCACTCCTTGGATTCCAAGGAAGGCTTCTTGTTGGTATCGGCAAAGAACTGCGGATATACGACTTGGGAATGCGCCAACTTCTTCGCAAGGCACAGGCTGAGATCGCTGCGTCATTAATTATCGGTCTCCAAACGCAGGGCAGTCGTATTATCGTCAGTGACGTTCAGGAGAGCATTACTTTCGTGGTCTACAAGTTTCAAGAGAACAAGCTCATCCCCTTTGCGGATGATACCATTGCGCGCTGGACAACCTGCACGACTATGGTCGACTACGAGACTGTTGCGGGCGGTGACAAGTTTGGTAACCTCTGGCTCCTACGCTGTCCAACCAAGGCAAGCGAGGAAGCAGACGAAGAGGGCTCCGGCGCACACCTTGTCCATGAGCGTCAATACCTTCAGGGTGCGCCCCACCGCGTCGCCCTGATGGCGCACAACTTCGTGAATGATATCCCGACCAGCATCCAAAAGACGAATCTCGTAGCCGGTGGGCGCGACTGCCTTCTCTGGAGCGGTCTTCAGGGCACTATCGCCATCATGATCCCGTTCGTAAGCCGCGAGGACGTTGATTTCTTCCAGACGCTCGAGCAGCACTTGCGAACCGAGGATGCGCCGCTAGCGGGGAGAGATCACCTCATTTACCGGAGCTATTACGTCCCGGTCAAGGGTGTCATTGATGGAGATCTGTGCGAGAGGTACACGCTGCTGCCTACGGATAAGAAGATGATGATTGCTGGGGAGCTGGACAGGAGCGTGCGCGAGATCGAGAGGAAGATTTCTGTAAGTCCTCCCCGAGCCCACTTGATTATAATCACAGATACTAATGATGATTTTTAGGATATGCGAACTCGCTCCGCATACTAAGAGGGATGATATTTAGAGCCCAGGTTCGGGGTTGTATGTGTAATAACCACATTGCGTTATGTAAATTCTCTATATATGCTTCCTAGAGATATCAACGACCGTCCGCCTTTGTGGTGCAACAATATGAAAAAAAACTCACAAATCCATTTGTCATCTACCATCTATCTGCATCTGCTATGATTATATAAGTGAACCGACATCCAAATGAGCCTTACGCTTGATTACGAGTGCCACGACCTGCTGCCTGCGAGGCTGAGCTGAGCTGCAGCATCTCTCAGGGGGGTACTTCATTTATCCACGGTCCCATCCCCACGGCGAGCGAGTAACGATGAACATCACCCCTCCATCCAGACGAGAAAGGATCACCCCTACCCTGCATCCAGTTACTCCACATAACCGTTTGATATACCTGCAAGACCCTACGCTATCATGCATCTAACACCCTTCCTTCCCTGGCCAAATCGGCATGATAATTATCTCCGAGCGAGCTGAAAGCTATATTACCCCGCCATCTTCCCCATCGTATACCCATCCCGGCAACCACACCACCACCTCACCTCCCCATATCCCACTCAAATCTCTCACTCACTCACGCAAAAATGGCAGACCTCTACCCCGTCCCCACAAACTACATCACCACCAACGACCCCGTAACCGGGAAATCCAGATTCCACAGCTCCTCCACACCCCCCTCCATCGACCCCCTCCCCTCCTTCCGCG